>JAAAKO020053294.1:0-10892 GCA_010015015.2 Bolitophila cinerea | reverse complement strand
TTGGTGTACAATATGGTGGTCCAAAGAGCTAATGTATTTCATAACACAAGTGTCCATTGTGTTATGATTAGGTAATTATATTTACCACTAATTTGTGTTTCCTGTATTTTTTAGTATAATTTAAATAATCACGTTTCGAGATATTATTTAATAGTATGAATAAAATCGATCCACACTATTTTTTTAAAGAAAAATAATTTATCTATAAAACTATCAAAAAACATTTAAATCGACTTAAAAATGACTGAGTTGTGATTACTCAACATTTCTCAAATATATATGAATATTTTTAATAGAAAATACTTAAAAACGCGCATAAATTAAATGCTGTATAGAATTAATACTCAAATTAAATATGTAATATATTTAAATGTTTGCATCTTTATTATGTACGATTTAAAAGTGCAATCTATACTTACAGGTAATGTCTTTCAATTTAACTTAAGAAAACTAAAAATTAAAATACTTCATTAAATTTTTCCTAAATTTAAAAAAAAAACATAAAAACAAAAGGAAAACATGTTTGTTACTTATTGTCCTATATTTATAAAAAATATATAATAAGTTTTATTAAAAAACATATAAAAAAGGTGACAATCTTGTAAAAATCTCCCAAAATCTCTTTTCTCTCTTCTTCGCTTTGTGTTTTTGTTAAAAAAGAAGAGTGCTGCGTTTGCGCAGCACATGATTGTTGTTTTATACTGAAAATGTTTTGGGGTCTATTTCATGCCGCCATAAAAAACACAAAACTTTATAGCGCTTCTTAAAATTATTCTAAAAAAAAATAAAAATTACGCTTAAAATATTTGTTTTAACATAAATTAGTTAGTTAACAATTAGTTATTGATCTTAAATACTACACACTTTTTTTGTGTGTGTATTATTGTACCACCTTACATGTGTACAATGTGTTAATTTTTTTAAAAATGTACTCTAGCCAAAATGGATATACTCTAGAAAAAAAACTTTGTGCTCTTATAAATAAAAAAAATACGCTGAATTATTGAAAATGACCCTCTAATAAATTCAATTATGTGCGCTCAATAATTAAAAGGGTCCTTTAACTTTTAATGAATGTGCTCTAGGGACTGCAGAAAACAATCTTCAAAATTTTTTAGATTTAATAAAAAGATCTGCATTATCTACTTTATCTTAAAGCACATTTATTAAAAGTTAGAGCACATTCATTAGACATTAGAGCACGTTTTAGAAATTAAGGGTACAAAATTTTATCTTTAGCGGAATTTTTTTAATTTTTAAGAGTTTTCATTTTATTAAATGAGAGCACGGACTTTTATATAATACAAAATTGTATTTTTAGGTGAACGCTAAATTGAGAGCATAAAAAATAATTAGACCTCACTCCGTCTCCGTAAATCGATAAATGACCACGTAGAATGCGCATCTATACAATCATTTTTAATTAACTGAATAAATTTAAAATACCCAAAACGCTTCTTAAATTCATTCTAAAAAAAATCTAATAAATGTTTAATTTTGCATATTAATATATAAATTTATTGTTTCTGGTACTAGTAATAAAAATGATCGTTGCAAACATTTTCTTTTTAGCTCGACACACTTTGGCGTGCATTTTTTAAAGTTCTGTAATCCATTCAAAAATTACGGTTTCTTGAAATCTGAAAAATAAGCCTCTGATTCGGTGTTGTCCTCCTCATTTGAGGATAATCTCTTTTTATCTAGTCATATATTCATGTTTGGGAACAAGAAAAAATGTGGCGATGGTTGATTAGGCTGCAATTCATGGAAATTAGCTGTTGAGGAGCCAATGTGTTGCCATGGTGGAAGCGACATTTTATTTTATTTACTAATGGAGACGTTTTTCCGGTATTCCGAGTAGAAATAATCCAATAATTCAGCATAATATATGCCAGTAATATTTTTACTTTTTGATAGTTAGGAATCATCTTATGTAACCTATTTTGGTGTCCTGTTCAACCTCGCACCTCTCTTTCGACCATTCTTTTTTACTTACAAATCCGTTTGTCGACGGAAGTCATTCGTTCAGGCGCTTATTAAGATTTGCTTTGATTTGATAATTGCTTTTTCCACGCAAAAAGTAAAGTTAATTACGGCCCAAATTTCGTTTCGTACGAGAAACGATTGCGATTACAAAAAAAATATGAATCTGTCAAATTTCGACGCAGTGGTGCGCTGCTCAAGATTACTATAGGTGGCGCTAACTTCGAATTTTCAGAATCTCCACGAGCAATTCCACGCGAAATCATAATATGCACATTATATCACGCAGAATTTGGACGTATGATATTGTTGTTAGTTTTATTTAGTTATGTTTGATTTTTTTTATTAAAGTTTGTTGTTGATTTTTTTTAACTATATATAACTAACAGAACATTCAACAAACAAACGTCAAAGCAAATATCTACTCTACTACTCTACTCTAATCTCATCGCGAGCAGCATATACGCCTTTAGAATCAAATGCACCTTACCACGAGTACCATCGTTTCTAAGACATTTCGTCGATTGTTTTTCGACCTTTCGTCAAAAAAACATTTCGTCAAAAAATTAAGATAACAAGGAAATGTTTATTTGCGTATTTATTGACCGTCGTATATGGAATAGTATTAAAACGCAAATAATTTAGAAATACATTTATATTGTAAACATGGTAAACAAGCTTGATTGCGCATATGTCACATTGTAAAATAGATATAAATATGACATATATATGTATATATGTATGTATAAACATGCATCCAAAACCAACGTATATTTAATTAGAAAATTTACACCTGTCTAGGACAAATGTTATTAGTGTTGCAGGCACGTGACTACATGCGCCCGTCGCTCGCCGCCTCTTGTGTATTATATGCACAGTGCACACGATCGCGACTTAGAGCGTATGCGAATGCGCTACCTACTAACTAACTAACTTATATTATATGTAATAATATGCATTATATATACGGTTTGCTATATATACACATCGACACATGCTAATGACATTAAAATTGTTATGCAAAACACGATCGCTCGTCTCAGGTGCGATGCTGATGAAGAAGCCTCCTCGGAGCCTCCGATGACACGATGCGACGCGCAACGGCATCTACATATACACACGTTACAGGGGTCGACGCGCTTCGGCCGAGCGCCGATATGCGACAACGACGACGCCGACGCTACGTGCGAACGAACTGTGCGTGGGTGTTTGTGCTACTGGTTCGTGGTTCGGCGTCGTTGCATACTCAACGTTTATACTACATGTTAAACTATAGTATGCATATTTATTTATATATAAATATAAATTATATGTATTTGAGTGCGGTCTACGGGTGCGAGTATTGAAGAGCTCCGGCTCCAGCAGCGGCTCCGCCGTGTGCGGTTATATCGGTTCAAGAACGGAACGCGCTACTCTGTAGCTAACTCACGTCGTTCTATACAAATATAAATATATGTATATATGTTTAGAATGTGATGGGATAAAAAATGATACTCTATTTATTTTTATTGGCGAGAATACATAAAAATGTGATGCTGTTGAGCAAGCTGTATGCTTGTATTTTGTTTATGAGAAGTTTAGAAAAAGTAACTTTCTAAATTATTAATCTTTAAACTTTACCAGTTTATCTTAATTTAATTGATTTTAGATTTTGAAAAAAAAACATATTTCATTACTTTCTAACTGGATCATCAGATCAATAACTATTATTTGCGCTTAAAATTATGAAATTTTTTAAATTAGTATTAGTATTATTTCTAATTTATTTTATTTTTGTTTATTATTTGATACATTTTTTGAAGTTTTTTTTACTTATCATAGAATATTTACCTATATGATTTTGCGTTTTTTTTAATGATTATTTGACCGATAATCGATAAACCAATTTTGTTGGCCATTTTTTGAATGATGTTCGTGTTTTTTCAGATCTTTAAAACAGACCATAGAAAAAGTACTGAACGTTTTTTGTGATCGATAATTTAAGTGTTTTCGACACTTATTTTTGTTTTATATGTATATATATATAAAAAAAATCCTAAATGGTTTATTATAATAACAGTTCCCCAAAAACGACATCAATAAAAAGCAAAAAAAGTGTTTGAGTTTTTTTATCGAAAAAACAACCATAATTTTGTTTAAGGGAAACCGTCGTTTTTGGGGATTGTCATTTTCGTTTTTTTTATCGTAGAATTGTGTTTTAAAGGTATTTAATATCTTTATAGACTGATAAGTGAGAAACATTTATATTTGGTGGCTCTTAGTCTATTATTGACTCAATTTCAAAAAGTTAAACTGAAGATTTGATCAATATTTTTAAATTACTTTTTTAATATATCAGTTAACAAATGCGGTACTCATCTTTCTCAAGTTTTTGCTAAGTGTGCATTTTTCTCACATTTTTTTTTAGATGAATGCACAATCCACAGTGCAATTTTGTCACTTTGAGAAGAATGCAGAATTCGGTAGCCTTTTGTTGTCTCAATTGGGCCGATTTTAAAAAAATATTTTTAATATAATTAAGACTAATGTTGTTAGATACAATCATAGTATGCAATGATTAATAATTAATACTACGATTATATCAAACAAATGTTGATTACTAGGGATATGTATTCTTTAAATTCTGTAATTTAATCTTATTTAGAAAACAAATTGATATTGTTTTTAATCGATTTTTTTATATAATATTTTTTATATAATTTATAACATTATTATAAAAATAATTGATTGATATTTAAAAAGAGCATAGCAAAAAACAAATACGGTTCAACCTTTTTTTAGGGTGGAACAGAATATTTGTACAAACTTAATTGGTATTTTATCATTTTTTTAGTTTTGCAGCATATGGTAAGTATACTGCACTATCAGACAAAGTATTATTGTAATCTTAAATAAATAAATAATCAAAATTGCTGATAATAAAAAGTTTTGTAATCTTATTTGCCTCAAATGTATTTTTTTATTTACAAAATTGAAATAGAAAATGCCTGAATCGCGTCACACTCAAACTGCTCGTCTTTTTTGATTTTCTATTTTTCTATTTTTTGTAAATTCTATTCAACCGCATTATTCTATTATGTATTCGTATATATTATACATATAAATATGTATACATAATATATGCTTGTTTACCGTTAAGTCAAATGTATATAAAATAAAGCACACACACATAGCTAAATATTGAATCAATTAATAATTACAGATGTTTGCTATAGTCCAAAAACCCATACATAACATCTCCAATGCCGTCTCGATTGTTTGACGCTTGACCCACAAAAGATCTTATCCGCATGTGTTTGCGTATATATGATTTATAGGTATATCTATATATATGTATAGTTCGTTTTACCATATATATATAGTATGTATGTACGACATAAAATACTCGATCTTAAAAAAACTAGTTTCTCTCATGTTAACACGAAACGAGGAACCTCACACGAATCGAGTCTGTGCGCTCAGCATAAACAAACAGCTGACCACCGCAGGGCGCTTGCGCTCCAACAACAACTGGTCAAGCACGATGCAGCACATCTTGTTGTATACACGCATACACACACACATACAGCATCCCCTTAGATCCTTAAGATTACACAATAAATGCTGTACCGTAAATATATTATATATATATATAGTATTATATATGAGTGCCAAGGAAAAAGGGTTACCGTATAATGCTGTGCGCAAAATTGTTCACATTGTAAAACAGCAGAAGGAAAAAAAGTTAAATGTTTTCCTTGGCGGTGGGTACTGCTGTTTTGAGAAAGGGCTGCTGCTGCTGCTTGCTCACGCGATATATATGTATATGTATGCTATAGAAGGGTGGATGAGAGAATAATGTCAAATGTAGCATGTTACACACATAAAAGAAATGTCTATACTTTAGAAAATTGTTGTTGCTGTGTGCGTGCATGATTCTGTATTTGTGTGTACAATCGTATAACGTATATATATATATATATATATATAATAGATTCGAGCGCGCTCGTTTACCCCACATATAGTCGTGAACAAGAAAATAAGACGACGACGACGGAAAGAAAAAACCTGTGTGCTATAAGAATATTGAAAATATGTATAAGATGCGGGTTTTCATCTATGCGCCACATATAACCAACGAGAAAAACGTGTGATGTGTGTATAAATTTATCTATTTCTATAATATGCATTCACGTACTCAAACACACACATATACATACATATGTACGCACACTTACATACAATTTCGTATAAATAAAATGCGCGCACCCAGGAGCATTAGGAGCTCTGAATTTTCGTTTAATTCTAGATGCGCGTAGCAGCGCCCGCCACCGCCGCCCGCCGGCACCGTGTCGATGCTCGAACATAGCGATAAGGTTAAATCATTTAACACATACACACACACACACAGAAAAGAAACGTTTTTGTGTATCACCTATGCGCCAACCAAGCCATACACAGACACACACTTACTTTCTAGACGAAGCGTTTTACGGTGTTAGACGATTACTATAGTATAGTATAACAATTTTAGGGTAAAGTGAGAAGCACTATGGCATTAAGATGATGTTATCGGCGCTCTCGGTGGATTTCAAGTTTTTTTGTTATTTATTTTTTAGGAATTTCTTTATGTTTTTGGTATATGTTAAGGAGGATGTTTTGAAAAGAATATAAACATTTTAAATTAAACTTTTTCATATTTTAAACTTCGAAAATTTAAGATTTTGTAAGTGTATGTTATATTTCATAATAATAATGAGAAGATGTTCGTCTCATTTTCGGCTTAAAAATGGCTACAGATGGGCATATAAAATATAAAAGAAAAATAGTTATACAATTTTAATAACGATTAATGACAAAACCTGTTGTATCCAATAAAAATTACAAAGTTTTATCATTTTTATACACAGATAGCTTTTTAAATTTGAATACAAAAAAACACAGGTAATCAGTCTTTCATTCAAAAATAGCTCAAAAAAAGCCAATAAGTAAATTTAAACATGAATTAATATAGATAAATTGTATTCTTCGTGTGCTTATCTTTTTGTTATTATTTTAAAACAAGTGAAGTTAAAAATATATTTAATAATATATTATAAATCCACTTCAAGCGAGCCTACTTGCAAGTTTGAGCAGGATCATATAACTGGAAGTTGGTTAAAAAGGTGTCGTATATTGACGATCATATATGCCAAGTGAAGTTAAAAGAAATATTTTAAAAATATAAAAAAACAAATAATTTGTAATTAATAGTTTTTATACTGACTCCAAAGCCTTAATGATTTAATTTGCACGTTTCTCTAGTTTTAATATAACTAACAAAGATATGTTTCCTATATATGTATAGTCTATAATTACTGAAACCAAATTACTTTATTTAGATTTTTATTAACAGAATTTTATTCTTTTTTGCAGGTAACTTGAAGATTTGCATTCACGACAGAAGCTGGTAAGCTGAACTTTGAGGGTTCACGGAACGAAAAAACCAAGTAAATGTTACTGAAATCAAGCAAATAGTCTATCGTTTTGGCGCCTGTAGCAAAGTTACTTGATTTACACAAATGTTCCTTGAATTCAGTAACAAGATTATTGATCCGAAATCAAGAAGTTACTAATATTTAGTAACACGTTTCTTGTTATAAGTAACAATTTGGTTGAATTAGGAAACGTGTTACTGGTAATCAGTAACATGTTTCTTGATTTAATAGACAATTTGCTTAAATAAAGTAACTTGTTGCTGTTATTAAGAAACACGGTAATGAAAATCAGTAACAATTTGCTTGAATCAATAAACGTGTTACTGATATTATGACACATGTTTCTTGGTTCTAGCAAATGTTTGCTTAAATCAAGTAACATGTTTCTTAATTCAAGCAACAATATACTTGAACCAAGCAAATTGTTACTGATATACAGAAACACGTTTCTTAATAAAAGCAACAGATTACTTGACTTAAGCAAATTTTGTTTTGAATCAAGAAACGTGTAACTGATATTCAGTAACATGTTTCTTAAAAACAGCAATAGGTTACTTAATATAAGCATATTGTGTCCTAATATCTGTAACACGTTTCTTGATTCAAGCAAATTGTTACTGATATTTAATAACGTTTTCCTTAATAAAAGCAAAAGGTTACTTGATTCAAGCTAATATTTACTTAAAGCAAGAAGCGTGTTATTAATAACTAGTAACGGTTTGACTTCGGATCAAAAATCTTTTGTTACTGAATTGAAGAAGCATTTGTGTAAATTAAGCAAAATGTTTAACAGGCACAAATACGTTAAACATTTACTTGGTTACTTGAATCCTTGTAAATATTAATAAAAAAACTATAAGAACATTTAAAATATTTCATATATGACCAAATATTTTAATATTTATAGCAATTTATTTATAAATTTTAAAATCATGTATTTTTTTAAATTTTAACTTACCATTTACAGCAATCAAATGCTTCTCTATATTTAAAAAAAAGAAATATGGAGGGCATTAATAATGCACAAAGTTCTTTACGAAATCATCGTTTTTGGGATTTGGAGGAGTTTTTTTTGACAATGCCTCCCATAGGAGTCGTTGGATTTATTTTTTTTTAAATTAAATGTATTATTAATACTTATAATTTGACAAACGAATAGACCCTCTCATGTATTAGTAATATTTTAAAAAAAAAACGGATTGCTCCTTTATTATTCATAAAAAACATCTTTGAATTGGCGGATCGTTTTGAGAAATTTGTTTTTTTTCATTTAAATGTACTTTAAAGGCAACTTTTTCAATTTTCTAATTCCTTATTATACCCACCCTGAATATTCTGCCAAATGATGCATTATATTGCTATTTTTCACCTTCAGGTTGGATAGTTCTCATTTTCCTTAGTATTATAAAGCTTAAATGTTAGGATTAACTTGCATTTGAAAGCACTTTTTTAATTAAATTTATACAGAGACGAACTATAATTATCTCCTTAACATTTGCAAGAATCAGATCCGATCTACGTATCCTAGCTTCATGTCCATAATTGTATTGTATACACTACACTACCATATTTGCTACAATTACTTAGTATTGTACAAACAAATGATTAAATAAATATGGTCAGTTGGCTAAAGCCGTTGATGACATTTAAAAAATAAAAATTAATGTATTATATTATTATCGAGGGGTCAATCACTTGGAATAATTAGGTGTACATAATAATATATTTTGTAGTATAACATGTATTATTCTAAAATTAGCGAATACATTTTTTATATTTTCAATATTCTCAATTATATTATTAGTATTCTTGATATTTGCAAATAATAAGAAATGAAATATTAATAAATGTACTTTATATATTTTCTAAAAAATGTATATTATTGATTAATATTTATCATACTATTGGTATTTGAAAGTAATAATATTGTATTATTTTGTTATTGTTTTATATTCGCGTATTATTTATTATGCATATTACTTAATATTTTAAATATTCCCGTATTCGCAAATATTTTACGAATAATATATGTACAATTATCGCGGTTTGATTTTTGAACCCGAAAAATACTTTAATTAAACATATTATTTATTGATCAATTTCAATCAAAAATTGACTATTGTCAATCAAGAAAATATATAATCAAGAAAAATATGAATATTCGAGAATCGATATTCAGTACTAACCGCAAACAATGAATATATCAAAAACCAATGTTACATATTTTCAAGAGATCGATTGATTATCAATACACTAATAAAGTAAATAAACAAAATCGTGTAATTATGAAATTTAAAAAAATTACTTAAAAAATGTATTCACAATTTTTTAATATCTGTAATTTTTTCTGATATTCGCGTTTTTTATGATATTCGCAAATAATTATTAAATTTGCGGATATTTTCGGTTATTTATATATTATTATATATTTAGTATTCATATAATAACCATAATATTCTCAGATATATATGATATTCTTAAACGTTTTCATAAAAACTTAATTATTTAATATTCGCAAATAAAGAATAAAGTATTTCCTATAATATTCGTAATATTTTCAATTATTTTTCATAATATTATGAATATTCGCGAATATAGACTTTAAATTACTTTATTAAGTTTTTTTTAGATATTTTCAATATTATATGTATAATCCGGTATATTATCCAATGTTTGTACTTTGTACACCATATTACGGGAGTGAATATTAATATATAAAATAAAGTGAAAATACAAGTTATTAAGTAAGTATCAATCAACAATAGTAGTCTTGTTAATCTATTTTAATTTTTGTTTCACTTCGTTTTGAGTAACGTGTATAATTCAGGATGTTCTTTTTATGATATGTTATATGTTTATACATCGATTTAATTTATTAAAGGGTTCTTATTAATACCGCAAAAATATATGCGATTTTTCTGTCGTTCAATAAGAACCTTTCTAATTGTTCAACCTTTATATACAAATATTTATTAACAAATATTCTACATGTTGAAATTAAAAAAATATACTCACCTTATTATATTATATATTTAAGTAGCAGTAGTAGGTTTTTTAATAAACTATTTTAATAAAAAAAACAAATATTTAATCGATCACAATACAAGTATAAACTTTACAACATTAATTCAATCAAACTTTAGTCCAATTCCAACCACTCTTTCAATTATTCAATTGCATAGTCACTTTCCAATGTTTTATTATATTTTTTCTTTAAATCACCATTATTTTATTATTCTCTATACAAAAAACTGTTGAGCATGCTTGAGCAAACAGTACTATCAAACTGGTGACGACTATTGAACGTGGATAATTCAATCACGTACTTCTGCACATAACATAAATGTAACACTGATAAGAGAATCTATTTGTGGTCGATTACATAATTTATTGCCTATATATAGTTTAGGTATGTGTAAGTGTGTATATGTACATCAAAATGATTACACTTTT
>JAAAKO020053283.1:0-10894 GCA_010015015.2 Bolitophila cinerea | reverse complement strand
CAATTGGCGCTTGTAACATATGTGCCTAATGCTTGTGATTTAATATGTTTGGCGGAGATGTCTTGGCTCAAAACTCTCCTCGTCGTACAATTATTCAATTCTCTAAAGAAATTAACATTTTATAGAAAATTCTTCTGTTAGTTCTTCTTAGGGCCAATTTCTTCAGTCCTGATTAAACTTAATCCGCGATTAAGTCATTCGATTATCATTAATTGTATTTCTTGAGTTCCAATCAGACTTTTCAATTGTAGTTTCGCTGATTAAGAAATCTTTGATTAACTTTAATCACTTGATCAGATAATTGGTCATTTTTGACTGATTAACTTCTTAGTCATACGATCAATCAGCGATTGTTTTTCTTCAATTCCTATTAAATTTTAACGTCAGAGCTAAATAGTAATTATGAAATGAATCGACTACGACATTAGGAAGACATTTTGGATTATTGGAGCGAATGATATGGACAAATTGGACGATATCAATACTACAAATATTTTTTTTTATTAAAGACGGATTTAAGTGAGATTTTGTTGGCGTATCGAAGGAATCCGTTTGCCGCGTATTATGTTATTATTTAAAGTATCCGAGGCACTCGCACTTCAGCGATCTAACCTAAGCTTCCTCATCGGTGCCATCGGTTCTATATAGATTGTACGCTCATTTAAATCCTATTATAAATCTGTCAAAATCGATTATTAACTGCCTAATCACTGATTTGCTAATAGATCTGATTAACTCTCTAATCAAAGGTGAAGAAATTGAAATTTCAATCAGGTGATTATCTTCATCCGATCAACTAATCGACCTAATAGCCAATAGTAAATAATTAGTATCCAAAAGTTAATCATCAGGACTGAAGAAATCGTCCCTAAGACAATTGGTAATTCCTCTCTTTAGATTTGATAATCAATCGGAACATTTTAGAAATTCTTATATTTGTTTAAAGCGCCTTACCCCAGACCTACGTACATCCTTTAAGTCCTCCTGCCCTCTCAGAACAATCAAACCACGGAATCCGTGTCCCGGGTGTTCAAATGATCTACAAAAAATCCGTAAGTTGTCTCGGAAGTCTTTTGATAAGGCTCGGAAAACTGTCTTTCGGGGAGTTTGGGATATCTTCCATTTAGCCAATGACACAAATAAGAAAGATTTAATGACGGCTAAACGTATCCCATGGATAGAATTCTGTGAGGAAATTGAGGGTGTGCAACCATCCTTTAGACTGCACAAGAAACTCTCCAAAGATGCGACCGTTAAAAATGTATCCTTAAAGCTATCTGATGGTTATTTTACCAACTCGAAAATCGAGGTAGTCCAATGCTTATTAGACGCACACTTCCCGAGATAGCCTCGTATATCTTGGACGCCGCTCAAGCATAGATCCATTTCGATGTCCGTGTCTCTGTTGTAGACTGTGAAGAGGCTAAGTCCATAATAAGTGTTGATAAAATCGTATGGGCGATTAGTTCCTTTTCGCCATACAAGTCGCCAGGTGAGGACGACATTTTTCCGGCTGTTCTTCAGAATAGTCTAGAGGTAATCCAAAGTCATCTCTGTGAAATATTTATGGGCTCTTTGGCTTGTGTAAACATGCCGCAGTCCTGTAAGAAGGTTCGCGTCGCATTTATTCCAAAACCAGGGCAGATGTCTAATGTAACTACAAAAACATTAAGACCTATCAGCATGACCTCATTCTTCCTTAAGTGTCTAGAGCACATAATCGACAGATTTATGAGAGACGAGGTCTTGACTTAATTCCCATTGCATGGAAATCAGCAATCTTAGCAAACAGGAAAGACTGTTGAATCTGCATTGCATGTGTTAGTGACGAAGGCTGAGAATTCTTTGAACGATAAGGAATTTTCCTATGAACTTCCATTGACATCGAGGGTGTATTTAATAACGTTTCCTATAAGTCCGTTCAGAACGCTTGCGCACCTCACCACGTCAGCCCTACAGGATCGTCCACTATGATATGGGGGGGGGGGTTAAATTGTTAAATTATTGGCTAAAAGAGTCACTCTTCAAAGCGGGATTCTACCTCTCCTGTTATGGAGTATGTTTGTCAATGATCTTATTGTTATACTCAATGCGAGAGGCTTCTCTATACACAATCTTTTAATGGTTTGACAAACTCGGTCTTTCTATTAACGCCGGAAAGACTGAAGACTTACATACATCCAGAGAGTTGATATAGGTGTTGTACTCGATATTAAACTCTTTTGGAAAGACCACTTGAATAATAAGTTGGTCAAGGCAACCAACGTATTGTGCCAATGTCTCCTACTGGTTCTCCACTGGTTCTTCGTAGCCATTATTAGACCCCTTGGCTACCTATGCATCCACAATATGGTGGCAGAGAGCTAGTAGGTCAACGGTCTTTAGACAACTCGAAAAGTTTTAACGGCTTATTTGTATCGCCATCTCGATTGCTATATGAAAACAACTCCGACATCCGCTCTAGAAGTGCTTTTGAATCTACCACCTCTTCACTTTGTTGAAGCGGAAGCCAGGGCAGTGTCTCAAAGGCTATCTCTTATTGGATGTTGCGAGACCTTATCTTTAAAATCGCAGTTTGGTATGCTGTCTGACTACGTAATCCTAACATTCATTCAGGGATGAATGTAGCACTGGTGAACTCTCCCCAAAGGATAGGAGGGTATAGACGCCTCTCTCCAAACTGGTAAGTCAGGGGCTGGTATACACAATGCCAGTTCCCACGGTCCAATCAATCCAATCGGTCTTTCAAAAAGAAGTGTATGCAATCCTCGTCTGCTGCCTGGAAATCCAGAAATCGAACGAGATTGACGGGACTATCTACATTTGCTCCGACAACCAAGCAGCTTTGAGAGCGTTAAGTGCATCCAGATTTACTGCGGGATTAGTATTTGACTGCAGGAAAATGGTTTCGGAGTTAACACGCCGATTTTCTGTAACGCCTATCATTCAGGGATTCCATGTAATGAGCAAGCAGATGTTCTGGCTAAAACCGTATGTGAATTATCTTTTACAGGACCGGAACCCGCCGTCGGAATCTCGATCTCACTCAGAAAGTCCTGGGTTAGCTATCTGATGAAAAACGGCCAACTCTCACACTGGACTTGTTCTGTTTTCAAAATATGTAATAAAATAAGAAAGATCTTTTGTTGAATTATCGAACGAACGCATCGCGGCGAATAAAATTAGTGGCGCTATACAGGTGCAAAAAGGGAAAACGATAAGTTTTGTCGGCCATGACTCATCCGCCGACACCACGTGGTAATTAAGTTGCAAATTTGCCTTTTTTAATAGTGGACCTACCACCGGCCTACTGATTGAGAGAACGGGGAGTTAATGTTTGGCCGGCGAAGTGAAAGGGTGTGTGAACTGTGAAGTGCGCAAACTGCGGTGAAATATAATAAGTGCAGTGATACGACTACCATCTTGTGGATAGGCACGTACGATCAAGTAAACCGAGCACCCCCTTGTGTGTGTAACAGCAACGTGCGCAACTTGAAACCTTGCCAACCACCGCCACGCGGGGATCCGTCAGACGAGCGCCCCCCTTGTGCGAGCCCAGCCTACATCTTGCAGAGCGCCACGCGGGGCCCAATCAGCCAAGCGCCCCACTGTGCGCATAACAGCCATCACGTGCGGCCATACCCGACGAGCCCAGCCTGTACCTTGCGGACCAACACACGCAGCCTGGGAAGCCGAGTGCCCCACTGAACGCGCTGCAGCCTGGTATTGCCACAAAAGCAGATCACTCCTGCAGCAGACCTTACAAGTGTGGCAACCAGCAAGCATAACAGGTGTGTCTGAACATTTTCTTGGTTTGAATAAATCGCGTGTGCATTATTGTCGGGTGATTTCTTCGCTGTTAATCCTAACGATAGGTTTAAGTGTAAGTATAATAGTTTTAAGTTTCCGAGTTTAAGTAAAAAATATTGAAATTAAAGTTTTGTTTGAAATATTTTGTTTATTAACTACGGCCTGTTTATTTTGGAATAGTTTTTTTGGTAGAATTTCTTTATTATTTTGCAATTTGTTTACAAATCGCCAGTAACCCTTCGTCCAGTATTGGCCGAGGGACATCGTACAGTGTTGATGACTGTAACGATCGGCTCTATACCCAAGGATAGCTCAGCTCGATCCACTGTATTTGTTAGCCTATCGGAGTTTGCCAACACTACATTCGCTTGTGATTCTGTTATATTTTTTTGTAGTTTTTTTTTGTGCAACAAGTCAAGTGAACTAATCAGACTTTAAAACTGGCTGCAATATTTAAGCTATTCTTAAAGAGGCCCAGAAAAACATTAAACAAATCGGCGCTAAACTTTAGGCGCCGTGACCTCGGCTTAGATTGCGGAATCCTAACTAAATAAGCTCCTGCATAGGTTGGTATTTTCCGAAAGCCCGACCTTTAGCTGGTGCGGAAAAATCGATTTTTTGGTTCATTTTCTTCCGAATGCCCCACACTAAGCCATCTAAGATGCTCATCGCTCAGTTCACTAGGAATCTGGTAGAAATCTGGTAGATTCCCATTTTCTTCTCTGAGAAAACGGGTTATAGGGCAATTGGCCCTCCGGTGGCCTTCGTGCTGGACTAGTCTCTGTGAGACGATCCTCCGTCTCCTCACCATAATCATTAGTCAAGCGACAGATTTTTATACAATCTAAAAAAAAGGCAATAATTTCCCAAACAATCAGTGGATTTTTAAGACATTTGGTAATATATTTTGGCAATCATTTGAATTTTTTAAATAAGGGTTTATTTGTAAAAATGGAATGTCTTTAAATGTAATAGACAATTACTATTTACGTGGTAAACCCATTGTGCTACGTGTAACATATCAACTTTCAATCTCACAAAAAAACAAAACCTAGTCTAGAGCAGTCAAATGATGCACAATAATTTAACAAGAAAGGTTATAAAGTTATTTTTAAAAAAATCTTTAGGAATTATATATGTATTTTAAATTTTATTTTTTTTAACATTTTTGCCCTTTTTAAATTTAATATATTAGTTTTACATGTCTGTGATCTTGCTTGCTTGCGCTGATTCTAATGGAGCCTAATTAACCGACTTCCTGTCATCCAATCAAGCTGAAACTTGGCTGATTGACTTGTTGCCTACCTCTCATTAGGGGTGAACAAATATAGACTCTAGATTAAGTAATTGTTGTAAAAATGTTTTATGAAAAACTTTGATTATTTAGGTTGATTCATTTTTCTTTCATTTTTTTATGTCCCGGGAAACGTGTGCAAGTTTAAACTGGATCCAAAAAGTCGATAGATTTTTCGACATCTTTTTAACCCACAAATATTTCGAAAAATCTATCGACGGTCATATATACCAAGTAAAGTTAAAAGATATTTTTTTAAGTAATATCATTATCTTATTATCTTATTATTATTGCCTAATAATTCTGATTCTAATTCTGATACGCATTTCTTAAATTTATATAGGCATCTCTAATATTTATACACGCATTTTTTGTAATTTTAATATTATTATAATTTTTTTAAAATGATCTACGCCCTAATTATTTTAGGTAGCATTTCTAATATTTATAAATCTTTATATTTAAGTACGCATTTTTAAAATGATGTACGCATAATTAATTTTTAGGTACGGCATATTTCTTCTAACCATGAACGCGCTAAATTAGTAGCCATTTAAAAAAATACAAACATAAATAATACAATTAATTAATTGTATTCTTAACATATTACAATAAATAATTCATGTTCAATTTGTGCATGAATAAAAGGCATACATTGTGTATTCTTTGCCAAGCACGCACCGACACAAAATCATATTCGTATATATAAATTATATACATAGTCCAACAATGCCTATAATCGCTATATTATAGTTAACTATTTCACACAATTTTCAAAATGTGTGTTTGCAAATATTTTGATAAAATTTGCGGTTTTCATTGACCAAAATTACAGCACCACTGTGCATACAATTACTATACACTAAAACTGAGCGCGATCACAATTAAATCGTATCAAAAAGAACAAAATTAATTTCGTCCCAATGCAGGAAAATTGCATTGTTATATGGTAATTATTATACCCTTTATTTGAATATAGATGAATGTGATGTGTATATATTGATGGTGTTTCCGAATAGAGTGTATATCTATATATATTGTATTGTATATCATACTATATTTTGGAATTTAATGATTTTCAACGTGAAACAGCCGCCCGCCGCAATAGAGCTTAATTGAAATATTGTACGGATTAGTCTCTTTATTGGAGCAGAGCTTTTGTATGTAATAATACTATTCAGGCATTGCTTATGTTATATAAATACTAGTATAGCCCATTTCGCCCAGTAAGTATACATATACATAAGTACACATATTTAGAGATCATTTAATGTTTTTTTTCCGTACCCATGAAATTGCGTTGCAGTGCACGCGAAAGATTTAAATATTCATCGCCCTGCGATTACGCTCGTGCGCGGCGGTACCTTATCAAATGTTAATGTTTATAAAATGAGAGCATTTTTTTTGGAAAAATCGCATGCGGCAAAAAACATTACCGGAAATGACTCTTGATGTTGTCTGTCGTCGGCTTGTTTAATTTCCGGGAGGGTGATTAAGCATATCAGCCTGAGCGTTGTATACCAACGCATTATTGCAGCCGCCGATTTTTATTTTTATTTTTGTTTGCGTTTTCAACTTTGCAATTTGTAAACATCAATTTTTAATGTAGTTTGGGTGGGTATGCTTTCAACTGAGATAAACATGACTTATTGTACCGGATTATAATTTATTGTCATTATGTGTTGTGTGTGCGGGGGTTTGGTTTTTAAAAGGGAGTCTATGTACCTATAACGGTAATATCAGAAGAGTTTTCACAAAAATATCTCATTGGGACAATTTTAGAGACAATTGAATTTTTATAGAATATTTGAGATTTTCAAGACCCTAGGGTAATGCAAAATCGTCCAAAATTAACCAAAATATTAAATTCCTTAATAATTGCTTAATGAGATATTTATGTGAACACTCTTCTGATAATACCGTTTTAGGTACATATCTATATATGTTTAAGATTTCATTAAGATTTGAGCCGTATTAAGGAATTTAATATTTTTGTCGATTTTGGACGATTATGCATGACCCTAGGGTCATTGAAAATTTCGTAAATTCTATAAAAATTTAATCGTCTCTAAAATTGTCCCAATAAGATATTTTTGTGAAAACTCTTTTGTTGTTACCGTTTTAGGTATATATCTATATATCTGTGTAAGATTTTATTAAGATTTGAGCCGTATTAAAATATTACATATTTTTGCTGATTTTGGATGATTTTGCATGACCCTAGGGTCATTGAAAATTTCGTAAATTCTATAAAAAAAATCAATCGTCTCTAAAATTGTTCCAATGAGTGTTTTCGTATTTAAATATATATTATGGCCATTTTTGTTATTTCGTTTAACTTCATAAAAAATCTTTAAAATATTTCTTTTTAGTTTTTAATTCCAGATGGTCTCATCTGATCATAAAAATTGCAGCGCATGAGCCTAACAAACGTTGACGGTATCCTTTATTCTACATCCTTAATATACATTGTATACAATATACAATTGTACAATCATATATGTATGTATATATAATGTGTTCTCAACATTATATTGTATATTATAAATGAACACATCTTTAATACAATACCATTATAGTGATTTATCATCCATTGATAAGCACAAGTTAAACGATGCTATACAATATACATATAGTATCAATTGAGTGTGTGGTAAAGCGAACACTTCCTTTCGGTACCTAATATTGTGCGCCGCATTGAGTATCTGGTCGACTATTGAATTAAGCCGGTCCCTGTGGTCGATAGTGATGATTGATGACTTCCGCAACAGCGCATGTGATATTCGTATTTCAATATAGTAGCTTCGTTTTGAATATTTAGATACCAATATAGGGATGCTAAGCGATGTACATATATTTTTGATCGTAAATTCTGGTGTAAATTGAAAATTTTAAAACGTAGCTGGCCTTTGAAAAACACGAAAGCATACGAAAGCGTACCTGAAAATACTAAAATCTCAACGTATCTCTCAACGCCCTCCAGGTGTACTCGATTAGAATATTCGGTCCATAAAACAATTACCTGACTAATTATTGCTGTGGTCACTTTCGTATTCTGTCCAGCGATAAGCTCAAGCGCTCGCGCAAATGCTGATGGGGATGTTTTCTGTGTTCGAGTGTAGTCTGGGTATAGCTTGAGTATGAGTATGCTCTTCTATCTGGCTGTTCGTTCGTTTGTCGTAGAGATTATTAAATGGTCTGGAAGATAAATTAAGTAAGGGTCTGCGTGAGTGCAATGTGGAATGAAGTGTTGGCTATAATCTGTGTATGTGCTTGTAATTAATAAAATTGGGTTTACTATACATATCAAATTCAATATAATTCAATATAACGAACAAAAATAAGACTGAGATTCCCTAAGCAATTGATGCTTTCAATATTGAAATGTGTATAAATCGTTAAAATATCCATCGCCCAGAATGTATTTAAACTAAGCTATTCCGTAACACGATTGAAGCGGAAAAAAATATTTTCATTTCAAAAATAAAAAAAGTAAAACAAAGAATAACACTTCCTTCATTTTAAGTGAGTTTAATATGACATTGAAGTTGAAAAAATATATTTATTATGCATTTTTTAATTGCTTTTATTATTAAATTCTATTAAAAAAAAATATGTTTTCATTAAAATATATTTTTTTTATGAAAGTTTATTCTATTTTCTATAGAATTGCAAATTTTTAAAATAATCTAACAGAATGATTATCTTGAAAATTTGCAATTCTTTCAATTTTTTTTCAAATTCTTTCCGTATAATTTTTCAAAATAAACGTCACACGTCATTTTGGCAGAAATGTTATTTCAAACAATTAAAAAAAAAATAAAAAAAATAAAACATGACTTCTAAACGTATGCGATTTGATATGCGATATTAAGAATAGAAACATTTTTTTAGTGCCGTCAACGGCATTACCCAACTGTAATAAAATAAGGTTCCGGGTTGCACCTAACGTTTCGCTGGAACGCGTCTCGCAAGATATAAAAGCTGGAAATCTGGTTTAAATACTCGGTTATATTATTCATTGGCTCTGCTTGCCCATACGAAGTTCTGTGCTTGCGCAAAACTCGAGCAGGTACACCTAGTGACACCAAATTTGGAGAGTCGATGATAAAAGGTCAAAAATTAGGAACACACCGAATTTTTACGTCTAACTAAAAGTGATTCTAGCGACAATCGCCCGCAACGGTCCGCATAGGGAGGAAGGACAAACTTGTCATCTCTAACCACCGAACCACGTCTAAGTGCATACAGAAGAAATTTCTTCTGTATAGACTCTAAACTATTACAAAGAACTGCGTGAACCGGATTCCATACTACTAATGCGTATTCCAAATGTGATCTAACATGAGTACAATGCACGCTTTTTAGTGCTTTTAGGTTTACGAATTCGGAGCAGATCCTTTTCATGAAACCGAGCCTTTAAAATTGTAACGTTATAGTGTTTTCTGAACGACAACATTTTATCAAAGAGAACACCTAAATCACGAATTTCAGACACTCTTGCTAAAAATATGCCATTTATACCGTAATCAAATTTATTAGGTATTCTCTAACGATGAAAAGTCATCGTTTTACATTTACCAATATTTAAAAAATCAATTCCGCTCACACCATAAGGACAATATATCCAGATCACGCTGTAGGCCCTCGCAATCTGATAACGTCGCGACTTTATTAAAGATTTTTAAATCATCCGTATACATAAGACATTTGTAGTTGGTAAATACAGTAGCAGTATCGTTTATAAACAGGTTGAAAAGAAGTGGTCCTAAGTGACTACCCTAGGGCACCCCAGATCTCACCATAAACAAACGAGACCGCCAATGCTCAATCTTAACATATTGTGTTCGACAGTTTAGATATGATTGAATCCAACTCAAGAGAGATGAGTGCACACTAGGGTGGTCCAAATAACTAATGCGTTTAAAAGCACAAAAGATTGTCTTTGATTGTATTGAGCACAAATTTGAGATTCCAGTATTTTTTTTAAATAATTTAAATAAGCGCTAATCGATTAAATGTTTTTGTAAATCGATCCAAACTTTTAAATTTTTATATTTTTGAAGAAATCTAAAATATCTATAAAAATATCTAAAAATGGTTGTAATTGAGTTAAAAATGACTAAGTTGTGATTATTCAAATTTACTCAATATTTTTAATTAAATAGATGAAGTTTACAGATAAGATTTGTTTAAGTATAGACTTAATACTAAAATAACATATTTAATATATTAAAATGTTTATATTTTTTTATTTTATGTCCTATTAAAATGAGCAATGACTATAAATACAGGTAATTTTGCTGTCTTTTAATTAATTTTAACAAGATCCACACTAGGATCGATTTCCAAATAAACTTTTTAATAAAAATAAAAGTACTTCATTGAATCTTTCATAAAATTTAAAAAGCATTAAACACAAAAAACGAAACATAAATAATATTTTTGTTTACAGATTTTATTACAACATAAATAAAAAAAATGTTACTTAATGTCCTATAACTAAAAATAATAATATAATTAGCTTTAGTAAAAAATATATTAAAAAAACACAAAACTCTATACCGCTTATTTAAATCATTCTAAAAAAATAACACAAAATAAGCTTAAAATATCTTTTACAAAATAAACTAAATGATCTCTAATGATAAACGAAACTTTTGTTTGTCTGTGTATTTTTGGACCACCCTAGTGCACACCTATTTCTTGCAAATCTTTGATGAGATAGCTGTGATGCAATCTATCAAAGGCTTTGCGAGTGTCGGTGTCCACAACGTTTACCTCAGAGCC
>JAAAKO020053282.1:0-25661 GCA_010015015.2 Bolitophila cinerea | reverse complement strand
GATGGTTAGCTAAAACACTCGCTCTCAAAAAATTGGTTTGAGCCATCAACAATGTTTCGTTGGAGATCTAGTTCAAGGGTAACTTTGACGGGGCTTCTGAACCTGACAGTAAGAGAATGAATCTTCTTCTTTTCGCCGAGTTCCCCGCACTCGACATCCTCAGATGTAAGGATTTCCATATTCATATCAGATCCTCTGGTCTCGCTCCACACATATTTCTCTTGGTATGATTGCGGAGTCGTCAAGAGGTAAGGTAGATTCAAGGATGTAGACCGATTCTAGATATTATATATTAATGGTTATATACAAATACAATACAATAGGCTCACTCCAGTGGCCATCGTTCTGACGGTGAAACGGTTACGGTTAACATACAAGTTTTGTGTTTTTGCCGTAATAGCGGCAAAAGTTCGAACTCAGTACAAAACGTTTAGGGGCCGTTTTCTTCACTCAAAGTTGACTTTCAACTTGAGGATTTTATTTTCAACTTCCCGAATTCATTTTCTTTAGTCAAAGTTGAGTAGTAAACTTTTGATTTCGGAAAGTTGACAGCTGCCGGTTGATATCAAATTCCCGATTTCTCAACTTCCGAAAAAAGCACAAGAAGGGGATTTTTGCTCTCAACTTTGAGTTTAGACAAATTTCCGATTCTTCACTCTTTGCTTTATGTGTCAGTTATACATAATTTTTTTTTAGTGATGTTGTGTTTTTGTATGTCAATAACAATTATACAAACAATGGTGTTTTTGTCTCATGATCTGCCTGCATGATGTCGCGTATGGTTAGATTAGGCATGACTCCAGAAATTATCATTTCCGATGGGTTGAAGGCAACAAAACCTTGTGTTAAAATTCAATAATATATATTTTTTATAATCGATACATTTTATAATAAATTTAAAACGAAGACATTTTTTGTTATTTTTGTGAATTATTATTATAGTGGTTGGTACTGTTGCAATTTGTTTTCAATACAAAATTGTCTCTCGATTGGCCAAAATCCGATTGGCCGAATCACGATTGGCCGAAATCCGATTGGCCGAATCTCGATTGGCCGAATGATACGATTGGCTGAATCACGATTGGCCGAATTATACGATTGGCCGAATTTCTATTGGCCGAATTGGTTTTTGATGATTTTACCTTTAAATTCGGCCAATTTTAATTCGGCCAATTGTATCATTCGGCCAATCGTTATTCGGCCAATCATATCATTCGGCCAATCGTGATTCGGCCAATCGTATTATTCGGCCAATCGTATCATTCGGCCAATCGAGATTCGGCCAATCGGATTTCGGCCAATCGTGATTCGGCCAATCGGATTTCGGCCAATCGAGAGACACCGGTTAGGAATTGCTTATGACAGAATTGTCATACATGCACACAAATACAATGCATATACGGTGTTGTTGTTGTATAATCCATAACTGTTTTTCAAACAAATTGAAAACTAGGAAAAAATGTTCAAAAACCCATTTATTAAAATATTGCCCCGATGGCAATCCCCCGCTTAATATATACGATTCTGGTGTATGGGAGCTAGCGACAAGTGAACTGGGTGACTGAACGACAAAAACATATGTACTCTTTGATTCAAAGGTTTGTGTCTAGTTTTTTTGCTGTTTTCATACTTCTTGCCCGCCGCCGTAGTCGCCAATCCCGATTCTGTAAACGACTGTTCGCCCAGACAGCAACTACATGCGTACCTAAAGCTTGTTTTTAGTACAATCCGTGCTCTAGTTTTTGTTGTGTTGATGTTTTTGCAAAATCAAGCAAAAGAAACACAAACACACAACGAGCAGAAAAACAAAACATAATATGAATCAACGGCGGCGACGAAGTGTTTTAGCCGTCGCCGCTGAACGTGTAAGGTGACGCTTCTCCTAATCGCAATATTTAAGCAGTGCTTACGGTTTAGTCCGTACAATCCTTTGGTAAGGACAATCCTTAACTTTTTTGACGTTGGTCGTATAATCAACCCCATTGGCTCAGCCATGCCACGGCCGCACAGATTAAATGCGCTGAAGTATCAATGGTCACCGGCGGAGATCAGGAGCAGGCATGCATTGAACCTGAAAATTGCCAAGCCATCATCGTCTAATACATTTTGTCACCCAGAATGTGTCTTTCCGATACAGAAAATGGCGTTTGAAGTCTTTTTTTATACACGTGCTTGATACTAAAATGTTTTTTTCTATTTCGTAAATTTATAATTAATTTGGATAAGTTTTTTATTATTATTTTCACTCAATTTCTTTACTTGGCGAGGGATTGTCAGAAATGCCGGAAGGATTGCGGAAAGTTTTGGGGGCTAGATATTGGCGACTCAGAGGATATACCATAGAGAATGCTGAAATCAAAGAGTGACGCCTCCATTTGAAGCTATAGACTATCACTCTTGGGCCAGAATTGAGGATGTCGTCTTTCCGGGTTTTTGTATTTTCATACCTTCTGTAGAAGGTTGAAAGTCAATATATGGCACCCTCTCTGATTGGATATTTTACCGGAGAACGACTCTAGATTACGTTTTATAGTATAATGGTCTAGTGGCCTACGTGCTTTGCCTGTTCCTTTGACTGTCCTCCTTCCCATAATCACCCACCCTACACGCAACCCTTTCCAATTGGCATCTAGTGCCAAAGTCTCACAATAAAACAAATAAAACCAGTGAAAGTAGCCAATCAAGTAGTTTTATTTCAATCTAAAAAAATAAACCATGTTTTTATTTTAAAACACAATTAAAACGAGTGAAAAATACGGCCGTTAATAACTAACCTCACTTAAAAAATACTCCACAAAAAAAACTTTACTTAACCTTACCCTGCATGTTGCAACACTTATTTTATTAACCACCTCGAGTGAGCTAGCGGTCTGACAAGTTAATCTCTTCATATAAGTTTCTCACAAAACGGATGGCGGCCACAGTAGATTGGCACAACCAAGACTAATTTGGCACAATCGTCTGTATTCACGCTCAAAATTTTATCAATTTTAGGAATTTATAAATCACTTTTTACATGAGTTGCCATGGCAATAAAATCTTAAAATTGATCAAATTGAGGGTGAATATAGGAAAATGGTACACGCACTCCGTCAGGCCTCGGATCGGTGCTCGGATTCAGTTTGGTTAAGAGAGAAAAAATCACGGCCAACGCAACGCGTTAAAAAAATATTGATAACTGAAAGACTAGCTAAATAAGTCGGTATTGCAGATCAAATTTCGATTTAACGAAAGAATTTAGACGAATCCACTTTGATTTCATGACGTTTGCTGATATATAATATGAATGTTTTTCGTCTCTGCCAAAAATAAAAATTAAAAGAAGAAAAAAAAATAATAAATAATATGACAGATGATGAAAAGTGGCCGGCGACTAAGTCACATCGAAAATCATTCATCATCATCATGGCGATCTCTATGAGAGATGGCATCTTTCTTCGTTTTAGCGCCCTCTCTGTTTTCGGTCTCTAACTAAATTATTTGTAGAGGAGTCACAATGGTAAATGATTTTTAAAAATTTTATGAAAAAATATGAAATTATGAAAATTAGGTCTGAAAAAAAATGGAATTAAATGATTGAATGAATAAATGAATGAATGATGAATTTTTTACTTCACCAACTCGCACACTACAGTTATTTGTTTTTCAAAAGGCAGATTTAACGTCAGGAAAGTAAGACTTATGAAAAATCCTGAGTCATTAAATTCTGATAATAATACACAGACGGACTGTTGTTTTGGTTGAGGGTTTTTTGCTTCGATTTGTTTTCTCTTTTGCAGTTATATAGCAACCGCTTAGAACGGTAATTTAAGTTTGTTCATTTGTGAGTTTTTGTTTTGACAAAATTAAAATCCTAGAGTTCTTTACTTTTAGTTGAGCATAAATCACAAGTTTCAGAGTTAGCTGATTGTGTACTTGTTTTAGTACTTCATAACTTCATAATAAGTCTATCGTGCATATTTCTATTATGTTTATACCGGGAGTTATGTTTTTGTTTTCTGGATTGGGATTTGACCAAGTAACTTTTAGTATAGTTGCTTCGTTGCTTTCATAATCAAGATTGTTACTTTCTGCTTCCATAAAATGTGCGTTTAAGATATCGCCATTTACATACTTTGTTTGCTTCAACCAGTATTTTCTCCTATGATTTTGAAGCTAAGTCGATGTCGTTGCAATTGGGCAATGTGTCAAAACTGTTATTCCAACTATTTGTTATATGATAATAATTTTCATTGGGGTCTGGTTTCCAGGAATAAAGTTTAGGCGTTTCCTCTGAGTCATCATAATTTTCAATTTTAAAGAAATTCCTATCCACGACCTTGGTTTTAGAGGTTCCTTCGGATTTTGTATCACTTTTAATTTCTGCCGGGGATATTTCTCTTGACTGGTGTGGCGGTGTCTGTCACAAAGACTTTTTTTCTCAAAATTCGATTGTTCATGGACGATAAAATGTATGTATTGTCAAGGTTATCCCAATTGCAAGGTCAGGAGTATTATACCACAAAAGAACGAGGAAAAGTCGAGCGACAATTTTGAACAAAACAAAAGCCAAAGTTCTCCAAGAAGCTTCTCCTGTGGAAAGCTATTTTCACTTGTAAGCTAAAAAGTCAGAGTTACGTAGACGTTACTGGCACTTTTAATGGTGAAATTTATGTGCAAGAGTTCCTCCAGAAAAAGATTGCTGCCATTTATTAGTAAAACACAGAATTTCTACTTTCTTTTGACCTGATCTAGCATCTTGCCAAAGGAATCCAACCCACCAAATTGTCCAGAGCCTCGGTCTGTTCAGAGATATTAGGCTCTGACCAAAACAAAATTGAAGGAAACAAAGAAGGAAACCAAAGACAAGAAAGATTTCAGAAATTAATGGGATGCAGTCAGCGAGAAGGTCTCAGAAGCCACCAAAAAGGCGCTAATGGCAGGGTTACCGGAGAAGCTTGCAGATTTCTACAAACTGAATTATTGGTGTTCACTTATTTAATCAGATATTTTCAATACTGTTTGAATTTTTATAATTGGATAAGGGGTTTCAAAATTAGGGCAATATAAAGTTAGAATTTTTTTCGATTTAAGTCCTTATTTGGGAAGTTGTCAGTACATATATATTTTACGCCAGTATACTTAAAAACGCAATATTAAAATGGTCTCGGATAAACAAAATATTTAAATCTAAGAATCAAAAAGGTGATAAAGTACAAATCCACGTCCCTCTATACGTTATTTTATAGGGTTGAAATTCTTTAAAAAGCAGAAAAAATCCTAAAATATTAATACTAGCAAAGACATAAACCAATTGTGGTGGTATATAGTGTTATTGACTATACATCACCAAATACCCTGGTAGTATGCAATTTTGTGGTGGTATATAGTGCTTGCCCCTTATTTGCGAAAGTTGAGACATCGACAAGTTAATAGCTACGCGTAGTTGTTAACCTTCCAAAATCGAATATTCAGCTCTCCACTTTGTTATATAATATATCATATAAATATCATATAAATATCATATAAATATCATATAAAAAATAAAGTGGAATACATGTTTTCTTGTTTGACATTTTTCAGGGTGTAGGACATGTCTCCATTTCCACCTCCTTTATCCGCCAGTGACTAAAAGGAGGCTTAAAGATAATGGGCCATGTTGGAAGGACGTTTGGGATGTAGCCGACATGAATCTAATCGAAGTGGATGAGGTTCTTTCGGGAAAAGGATAAGAGTGTTAATTCCGGGCTAGGAAGGACCTGGAAAATAACAAAGACCTTCTGAAACTGCAGTACTTATCTTCGTAGTTAATAATCAGGCGTAATATTAACAAACAAGGTGACCAAAAAGCGTATGGCGACTGGAATCTTCCTAGTGATACAAATGAACGACGTAATGCGACGCCTGAATGTCCTGAAGGTCGAGATAAACATGAGTGATTGACGCTATGTACAAGTATAGGACAAAAGTGTCAGTGGACAGAACCATTGATTAAATTCTAGGATCAGGCTGACGATGCATTAGGGACCAGGAGGGCAAAATCAAAGCTGCAGTAAATTCTCTAACGTTGATGCTACTGCTTGCTCTTTGGTAAAACCCAGGAAAATGGAAATGGACACAAGAAGGACCTTATTGGTAAGAAACTTATGATTTACCCTACACCTGTAGGATAAAACATACGTCTGAGCTACAGGAAGAAATGACAGGCTTTGACCTAGAAAGCTACGTCTGAGCTACATTAAGAAATGACAGGCTTTTTTAACAGTAACAGTAAATGTAATGACAGATTATCTTCAAATATTGAGGAAAACTTTAGAAAATTAGTGAGTAACGCAAGAATAAACGCTTCAATCAATTATTAAGGATTTTATTTCAGTGCAAAAATCCGGTACTTTAAGCAGTTTTTTGTAGAGGTAATTGAGATTGGTGCACAGATAAAACCTTATCTGCGAACCCATCCAAAACTTGTAGGGTACTATTTGTCAAATTAAAATTGAATAATCGGACCATAAACCCATATGGCGTTGACCTAACTCTTAGCATCGAGATAAAATTCTTAGGGACTAAGGGATTATGGGTATCTAGATTTTTTTTACTTTTTTCTTAGGAACATGTTTTTTTAAAAAGATCATCAATAAATTTGCCAAAAATGCTCAATTGAATATTTGCATCTGCGGAATCGAGGTCAATTGGTACTGAGAGGCATCTATATTTAACGAATCAAGATCAACTGCTTGAAAGTTATCGAACCAAAACGTTTCGACAAATTCGTTAGTTTTTATATCAACAGAAATATAAATAAACGCATAATGGGAAATGCCGGGAATCCAAAATTGATTGCTGAATCTAATCAAGGTCTTGTCATTTAGAGAATATCAATATCAAAATGAGTAGATTTTCCATTAAAATGACATTCAAGATTCGTGCTTGAGCAAAATGCTTGGATTGCCTTTTCTTCCGCGACATTGTAAATATTAAGATTGAAGTCTCCCATAATTACAATATATTTATAACTAATGCAAACTGTAGATAAAAACAATTCTATTTCGGTTATTTTTTTACTATTTGATGGTCAATAAACTACACCAACTAGAATTTTTGTGTTCATGAGCACAATCTCGACAAAAGGGTATTCAATGGCATCTAGAGATTAAGCAATAAGTTTAGATTTAATATTTTTTGAAATATAGAGTGCCACACGCTACCACCTCTGTTATTACTACGATCATTACGGTATATTTTATAATTTGAAATTGGCACGCTTTTATTCGAAATATATTGTTTTAACCACGTCTCGCTAATACCAACTACATTCAGCTGGTGGCCGGATAAAATTTTAGGAATTTCATCAAATTTACCACTCAGATTCTTTGGATTCATCCTGCACGCATTAAAGTGACCAATGTTGAGTTGTTTCTCATAGATTTTTAAAATTGAATTTAGTATCTTGTCACATCTAGCACTTACACCGGGGAGTGGATTAGCCATTATTAAATTTAAATAGTTTAAAGAAAAAAAAAATGGCAATCCATATGCCATCAAATGCTGAGCCGAGAAATGAGTGAAGTAGACATGATTTAAACGTTGGGAAAATAATATATGTAAATAAAGTTGAAAAAGATTAATTATATCTAACTAAAACTAAAATTAAATCTAATAATAAATTAAATGTAAATGTATATTGCATAAGGTCAGGTGTTACTTGCCGCGTCACGTGGCAATGGAAGTTATTAAAAATTAATGCTTTATGTGCGAGCCGTTAATGTCTTCAGTGTTTATAAGTGTTTCTAAAACGTGTTCCATATTGACAGTATTAAATAGGCGATACTCCAGCAGTCTCAAGTTTACATATTTCGTTATCGGTAACTTTATAGGGTTTGTCGGAAAGATTTTTTTTAATAAAGACGAATCCATTTCGGGTAAAGTAAGTCACAATTACTTTTTTACGTTTGAGGTCAGCACAACGACGTAGCAGCTTTGATGTTAGCACTGTCAAATGTTCATTGATGTAAATGCGACTGTGAATATTGTGAGTTGGAAGGATATCTGAAGCCATAAGTGAGCGTTGTTGGATGTAGGCACTCATTAGGTTGTCCCTAACGTTTCTGGATCGAAACTTAACAAGAACACCAGGTGAGCTATGTTTTGGGTTGGAGCCTCCAACCCTAAAGCAACTGTCTATATCTGTATCGTTGATATTGACCTTTAAATGTACTCCGATCGATTTCAGCATCTCTGGCAAGTCTGCAGTCTCTTTGGTTCTTGGAATACCTTCAATCAGGAGATTGTTTAAGCGCTTATATCTCTCGTTGTCCTCTACTTGGTATACCAGATTATTAATTATGTCGTCCTTTGCATCACTATTGTTTGGAGAAGCCTCTGCGAACTTCTGCTCCAGAGCAGCTAGTTTGTGCTCAAACTCGATCGTTAGCTTGCTGACAGCATCAGAAATCTTTGCTTCAACTATACCAGACATCTTCCGTTCAAAGGCATCAAGTTTATCATCCATTGAATCGATAATAGTATTAAAACGATCCATGAACTGACTTAGTTTGTGGTTTACGTGTGCCAGAACGTTTTCCATATCGGTATCCAAAGGTTTTGCAGGATTTTTATTAGAGCTGCAGGTAGAGCAGAACCACTTTACATCTGTTTTGCCCAAAACCCGAACATCAGAAACACTTAACTTTTGACATCTTGGATGAAACCATTTGGCACAGCCATCGCAGTATATTGCATCATCTTTGCCTTCTTGTATTCGCACATTACATGTGCTGCAGCAGGTGCGTTGAGTTGGCGGCGACATTATCTTCGGTTTATAATATGAAACACTGTAAGGCACTAAAAAGCTCTAAGAAGTTCTAGTGTGGCAATACCGATTAGGATACAGATTTAATATGAAACAACGTTTATGCCACACTTGTACGACAGTAGATGACGCAGCTACAGTTTTGGCGCAATTACATTGCCAAGTCGCTGAGTTTCATTTTCGACGAGTTTATGTATTCACTGTTGCGCCCCGCAACACAGTTTTCACGGTAATTTTCACGCTTTCCAGCAATTTTCTCAGTCAGAAAACACAACACAAAAGGCACTGCCACCCAACGCTTCACTTAGACTCAGTTTTTATACGGATTAATTCAAATATTACAGTATAAATTCAGTTTTTTCCGAGCAGCGATGCGACCCCCTGTTACTAGTTTTGACATATATAGTAAAGAACAAGATAAAAACTTAAAATAGTGTATACTTAGTCCATTTCAACAAATATCCAGGTTAACAAGTTAACTGCCTAGTTTCAAAAAAAGTTTTATTATATAAACATAACCTAACTTCTCCTCTAGAGTATAATTTTTTATATATTTCAACTGAATTTCGGCATATTGCATTATAATATTATAATACAACATATATTAACATACTTCGAAATACTAAAATCGTTATTTATTCAAATATATCGGTTTTGGCTTTACCTATAAAGAAGTCATTTTAAAATAATTATAATATTTTCAATTATTAAATCGAAGAGGATCAAATTATTAATTTTAAACGCTCACTTTTAACTTTTGTCTTTTATTTGATATGATATATAACATTATAAACAAGTGTATGGTTCCGCAACTGATTTAATCTATATGCTAAATAATATATCCTAATTTGTTAAATATTGCCATCGTTGAAATGAGAATTAACCATCATCATTCTTTTTTATGATTATATATAGTGTATATATATTTTATATAACCTAATCGCGCGAATTGGCACTTACTATAATTTAAATTTTTGTAAAATTTAAATATTATGCGCGCACAATATAAATCTAGACTAATTATAAATTATTGCATTTATTGTTTGAAATAATAAATATATATGTAGTCACTTAAAAACAAGTAACAGAGAGAGAGAAAGGCGCATTAGATAAAAATGCGCGTTTATTTCTTGAACACGATAATATATTGCCAGTGCGAAACGATGATATGGAGAGAATATAATGTTTTAAAATTCCATTCATATATTGTTCATGATTAAAATCGCTATTTAGTTAATCTATTTAAAAAGTACACAATTAAAAAATGAAGTCATTTGCATCGAAATCGCATATTAGTCAAACTGCTCGTCTGACACCCGGTTCAGCGGTGTGTCCGGTTGGTTATTATCAATTTTAACCTTATTGTAGTTGTCGTAGTCATTGTAATCATTATCGTCTAAATTTGTTACGTATATGCTTTTCATGTAACCCGGGAACGGTGTCGCCATCTCGGAACTGTCCGATATCGATTCTTCATCTTCGCTACCCTCGAACGGATCCACCGCCACATACGATGCCGAGAATCCCTTCGACACCAATGTACCGTCCGCATGGAATCGCACCAGCAGCGCTTCGTTCATCGATATGATCTCCGGGGGTTTCTAAGTGTCCGTTAAAAAGATATAATTTGTCAAAAACACATCATATAATATTTTTTTTTCTAATTTCGAAAATCTCTTACATTTGTGCCACAGAAACGTCCATAATACGGACCACTATAATCGTCCCAGCCACCATACACGTCCACATAGTCGTACAAACAGTCATTTTCTTCCTCCAACTAGACATTCGGAGTTCAAAGGTCAAACGTATTAATTTTATTTAAAAAAAACACTCAAAAATTGTCATTTAAAACTTACATCAAACGTCAGGAATGTCATCTGAACATTTCTTCCCGTTTCCGACTCAATGGTCCAGTCACAGCTTGCTCCATTGTTATAGTTGAAGTCTCCGAATTTGGCGTGCGAATAAAAGTGCTTCACTTGGCTGGTCGCCAACAGTCGACCTCCACATACTGAAATATAATTTAATTAAAAGTTTTCGTTGGAGGACGCCGCTATCGGATGCGGCAATTTCGAGCCACAGAATCGACCCAACGTAAAGTTGTCTGGTGAGCCGCCATTGTAGATGGCCACGTGATCGTATGTGCACTCCTGATGCGGTTCCATTTCGAATGCACTGAACGTAAGCCGAATCCGGTGTCCGGGCGTTGTGGTGAAGTGCCACACGCAGTTCTTGTTCGGCGGATAGTAGTCCGGATAGTTGGGACTGTAGATTTGTCCACGCGGTGCTGTGATCTCGTACTTGCAGCCGCCCTCCTTGCAGTCCAAGCCGTTGTCATGCAGAATGTATCCATTGTGACAGGAACACACGAACGACCCGATTGTGTTCTTGCACTCGTGCATGCAGCCGCCATTGTTTACGGTGCACTCGTCGATGTCTATTTTAAATAAATATAAATAGTATATTTACCAGGACATTATTACCAGGATTTTAAAAAAATATACCTGTGAAGAAGATCGCCGCAAAGCCACTCTTTTGAATGGTGTTGTCCGATCGAAACTCGATGCGCATCGCATTCGAGATGGACGTGATCATCGGTGGCGTCCGAGAGCCACACATTATTCCATGTCGCTTGAGATTATCTTCGTTCAGCTTCGAGTACACGGTCAACGAGTCATAGTCGCACTCTTGCTGGAAGTAGTTGTTGCCTTCCAGGTCGAAGTGGGTGAAGTTCAGCATTATTCGATATTGTGCCGGCGCAATGATTTCCCATACGCAATCCTTCGAGACCGGATAGATGTCCGGAAAGGATGGGGACGTGATTGTGCCGTTCAGCGCGTCAAACACTCCGCCGCAGGCATCTGAAATGAAGTTATTCGTAAGAATCGAGGATATATATATATGCTTAAGACTATATACGAAAGCAATATCGTTTATCATTTTTCATAAATAAGTGTTATTCACGCTTATGAGACCCTTAACTTTAAATAATATATAATTGATAATGATCAGGGAGCAAAACTGCCCAATAAATAGAAATTTATCTTTTAAGCAAAAAAATCAGATATCTCATATAAATATCTGTATTTTGTATGTACTCTGTTTGGTCGAAAGCCGTTAGCCCGAATGTCATTAGGCCGATAGAATCATTATGTCTAATGTTATCAGGCCGAATAAGCCATTATGCCGAATGATCCATTAATTCAAATAAACTATTAGGCTTAATGAACCATTAGGTCGAATAAGCTATTAGGCTAAATGAGCCAATCTCTCGAGAGGATTATCCGCGAAGCAACATTTAGACCCATTGAGAAATAGCGCGATGGCTTTTTAATTTGAAATTTGTTGTTTTTATAAAAATGCGCGAAGAGCAAAGTCATGCACGCACTTGCGCGTGCTATAAGCTTTTCTGGATAATAAAATAATCCCATCGTGCATTTTCATATTGCGCTAGCTATATGGACCCGTTTCTTACAGGTCTTCACTTTTTGAAATCACAAAATAAAAGAAAACAAAATTTCTTTTTGCGACACGGTTTTTGGATTATAAGGGTTTGAGAGGAGAGTTTAGAGTAGGATAGATTAAGTTTAGTAGCTATAGTGGTTTACAGTTAGATTACGGTATTTATTAAGTTAGGTTATGTTTTAAGAGATAACTAGTTAGGTTTGGCTAGTTTTAAGTTGGTTAGTGTTTAGGTAAGTTAGAGTTATAGTCTAGAATAAGTCTATATAGTAAGGTAGGTAGTTTAGTTAGGGTTTAGGTTAGTTGCCTTAGACAAGGCAGGTAGTTAGTAGGAGTATTTTTAGTTTTTTTCCGTGCATGCCAGCCAAGCGCCGGTGTGCCCCAAATGTACCAGGGGTGAAGGCGACCTCTACTGAGAGCCATGTGTCCCTTTGTGAGGGGGAAAAGTCCTCCCTTGAGCTGGAGTTAAAGGCACCCAAACCTTGTCCTCGGTCGAGGAAGACTATGGGGATTCGGAGGTGGAGGAGATGGATCAGGAGGTGAAGAAGGATAAGGAGAATGAGAAGGAGGAGGAGAAGGAGGGGAGGATGCGGAGGAGTGGGCTGTAGGGTTGGTGCCAAAACACCGCTGGTTTTCAAACCAAACCCTTCACCAAAGCTGGAGTCGCAAACACTGCGGGTCCCTCTGGGTCCGCCAGACCATCGGACGACCTTAGGGAAGGCCTGAAAAGGTTAAACGATCTGCAGCAGAGCAGGGAGCGTATGTTCCCAGACTTGACCAAAGGGTCAAGTCGCTCTGCTGGCGGCGAGGGCGCGGGGCGGAACGTTGTCATCGTTGAGGGTGACGATGTAAACCATGAACGGATGGACGAGGCCGTTTCACAAGTTGTTCAGGGACCTGGTACGGCGACAGGGTCGCGTCGTGCTTGCAGCAAAGCCTGCATTGCCGGCATCGGCTTGGCTTGCGTTTGGTGCCCGGCCAAAGCAGCGAAAGCAGCAATGGGAGGAGCAGCAGGCTAAGAGGCTTACCGAAGCCCCCAAGACTTGGGCAGTCCTGGTGCGCAGAGCAAGTGACCCTGAGGCCACCGCGGATGCTGTGAAGAGTACAGTGCTCAGCAGCATCCCGGCGCAGCTGCCTAGCGTGTGTCAACAGGCCGAATGATCCATTAGGCCGAATACCCTCAGACCGAAGGAGCCGATATAGTCTCTAAAATAAAGTATCATTCCAATCTAACTAGATATAAGCCAAAATGCGTGATGCGAATATTTAATTAGATTTTTTTTAGGAGAGATCCTCCTCAAGAATTTTAAACTAAATTTCAACCTAATTATTTTTGAAAAACATAGAAAAACACCGCTGGACATTCGGCCTAATGGCTCATTCCTCATTCAGACGGCTGGGTAATTCTGCGTAATGAACCATTCGTTCAAATGGCTCTTTCGGCATGATGACATTCAGCCTAATGTCTCATTAGGCCAATGGCTGATTTGTCCTAATAGCTCATTCGGTCTAATAACTTATTTGGCATAACGGCTCATCAAGCCTGATAGCTCATTAGGCCTAATGGCTCATGACAATAGGCCTGATGACATTTGTCCCAATGGCTCATTCGTCCTAATGGCTCATTCGGCCTAATAGCTCATTAGGCTTGATTATCGATCAATTGTGGATATATTGAAGAAATTAATCAATCATCTAAAAAGTATGACTAAAGCCAAAAATAATTGATTTCAAAATCTATTTATAATTTTTGTAAACTAATATACAGATTATCTTAAATCAAAAGCAATAAATTATCGAATTCTTTCATTAATTTGATAATATATTGCTTTTGTAAACTGTATTTTTGTTAAAAAAAAAACTATAAATCGATTTGGAAATCAATCATTATTGGCTTTATAGAAAAATCGGTATTTTTTGGGCTATCTTCCTAGCCGATTGATTTTACTGGTGGTATCTAAGATAATCAGTAATTGATTGATGTAAATGATCGATCATTTCTGTCTAGATGTAATAAGGTTGGTATTTTTTTTCTAGATTGATGGAAATCAATAGATGAAAGAAACTATGTTATTTCTTGCTAAAATAATAAATCGATAATTCATGGTTTGATATGCAATCTTTTCTGGCTAGATAAATTGAAATAGTTTATCTTGTCTAGATCTAAAACCATCTGTAATTTCTAACATTCTAAAATTTACGAAATTCGATAATTTATTACTTTTGATTTAAGATAAACAGTGTTTTTGTTAAGACAAAATCTATAAATCGATTTGGAAATCAAGCATCTTTGGCTTTATGGAAGAAAATCAGTATTTTCTGGGCTAATTTCCTAGCCGGACGATTTTTCTGGCTGTATGTAAGATATTCAGTAATTGATGATAGAGATCGATCATTTATGTCCGATTTAAAAATGTTGGTAAATTTGGTAAATCAATAAATTCGGCTAGATGAAAGAAACTCTGTTATTTCTTGCTAAAATAATAGATCGATAATACAACATTGTTTGATGCAATCTTTTATTTCTATCTAGATTAAGAGTTATTGAATAATTTCTGGCTAGATATAAGAATATCTATAATTTCTTGCTATAATAATAAAAATCGATCATTTCTGGCTAGATGCGCACAAAAATGTATTGAGTTATGAAAATAAATCATTTCTGGATATATGTAAGAATATCTGTAAATCTGTTATCTGTTAATTAAATAATTAATCATGTCTAGATCTAAAACAATCTGCAATTTGGCTTCAATAACCGAGATCGATAATTTCTGGTTATACGCTGCATTTTTATCGATCAATACTGGAAAATGAAAGTTCTGTAATTTCTGCTTGAAATACGGAAATCGAAAATTTTCATATTTAATCTGTTATTCCTTGGTATATGTAAGAACATTTTTTGATCTTGCTATACATGATTGAAATCGATAAATTTGTAAAGATCTTTGAAAATCTGTAATTTAAATCGGTATAATAATAGAAACCAATTATTTCTGCCTATAGATAAAAGAGAATCTATTAGTTATGGTTAGAATTTAATGAAAATTAATAATTTCAAATTATAGATGTATTCTGTTGTTTTAATTGATAATATTTGTCTGTATATACAAAAATCATGACTTTTGGATTGAATAACGAAAATCCCTTTTTTATGCGGATAATAATAATTATAATCTAAATGTGGCTAAATTTATAATTTCCTAATAGATCTAAAAATCATTAACGATGTAAAAAAATCTGGCTAAATCTTATTAAATCGGTATTTTTTAAATTAATCAGATCAGCTAGATGAACGAAAATCTAAATCATGGCTAGATCGAAAGCAATTTGAAAATCTCTCTTTTCTGGATAATAATAATAAAAATAATAACAATCTAAATGTGGACAAATTTATAATTTCTTAATAGATCTAATGAAATATGAATGTAAGAAAATGAACAAAACTGGCTAGATTGATTGAAATAATTAATGATGCCCCAATGCCAGATTTAAAACAATCTTTAATTTCTAAGTATACAATACCAAAGATCGATAATTTCTAGTTAGCATATATGCACAACATTTATTTCGATCAAAACTAAAAAATGCACGAATAAAATGTAATTAATGCTGGAATAATGGAAACCGTTAATATTTGAAAAATTGAAACTGTTATTCCTAGATAAACGGAAGAAAATCTTTAGATCTTGCTATTTTAATAGAAATCGATCATTTATGGCTAGATCAAAGAAAATCAGTAATTTCAGGCTATAATAATAGAAATCAATTATAATTATGGCTATATGAAAGGAAATATATTATATTTACTAAAATAATGAAAAACGGTAATTTCTGGTTATAATATGGGAATTCGAAAGAAAATCAGAAAATTCTGGCTATAATAATGGAAATCAATTATTTGTGGCTAAATGAAAGAAAAACTATTATTTCTTCGTAGAATCATTTAAATTTATAATTTCTGATGGTTACAGATGTATTCTGTTATTTTACTTCATCTCTGGCTAGATGTACAAAAAGTATTATAAATTATAAAAAGAATAGTGAATATTGTAATATATATGTAAACAAATCTGTAATTTAGATAATAATCTGTAAATCTGGCTAGAATGATTGAAATAATTAATCATGTATAGATCTAAAACAATCTGTATAATTCTAACAACAATAACGGAGATCGATCTTTTTTTATATGCACAACATTTTTATTCGATAAATACCGGAAAAAATAAAAATATACTGTAATTTCTTGATAGAATAATAAAAACCGACAGTTTTTGGTTAGAAAAATGGAAATCGATAATTTTCCGTTAGATTTTATCAGTTATTTCTAGCTCTCTGTAAGAAAATCGGTTGATCTTGCTATATTTTATTGAAATCGAAAACTCAAAGATATATATAGGAAAATCTGTAATTTTTGGCTATAATAATGGAAATTTATTAATTCTGGCTAGATGAAACAAAATCTATTGTTTCTTGCTAGAATAATCTAAATCGATAATTTCTGATGGTTATAGATGTATTCTGTTATTTATAATTGGCATTATTTCTGGCTAAATGCAAAAAAGATACTGATAGATAATGTTTTTTGTGCATTTAGTCAAAATATATGTAATATATTTGAAAAGTTGTAAATCTGTAAATCTGGCTAAAATTATACAAATCGATAATTTATGGCCAAATCTAAGAAAATCTGTAATTTCTGTCTGTAATAATGAAAATTGGTAATATTAGGCTATATGCGCAAAATTCATAAATTTAGAATTGAATAATGAAAATCTATTTATTCTCTTAATCTGGCTAGATCTATAATTTCTTAATAGATCTAAAAAAACGTTAACCCTAGGATGGGCAGCTGGTTTGAAGTCTGTAAAACTCGGTCGGATTTGATCTTTTGTAGCGCAAGTAAGGGAATTCACACACCTGCCCCTAAATTTTCTTACTTTAAACTCTTTTAGGTATATGAAGTAAACGCGACCCTCTTACTCATGAGTTTCCTCCAAACCCTCTATTGGGATTATGGGTCAGGAGGTCACTCTCGTATCGCCTTTTTCCCACGGACACCGCAAGCTGTGCAGAAGGTTTTTTTTCTTAAATTTTCATCCAAAATACACGGTGAGGCCCAGCACCAGGCAAACTAGGAAGCTATATGACGAAAAAAAGAATAATGTTTTTGAAAAGTACTGAAAATGTATTGGAATGCGGTGGTCTATGCCCAGCAGGCCTATCATTTATTTCCGCCCGATCCATGGAAAACCAAAAATATGTATGTTTGAAATTGCCCAGTTGCCCTTCCTAGGGTTTATTTGTGGCCATAATACACACAATAGGTATTAGTTTTGATTTGAATAATTTAAAAATATGCTACCTCTAAAAAACAAAAAAATTTATAAAAAAAGTACTTTCGCGTGCTCTAGAAAAAAATGGCGTGCTCTAAAGATTTAAAAAAAATGGAGATCAAAAAAACATTTTTTTTATGTATGTAATAATATCTGTAAATCTGGCTAGATTCTAGATTGATAGAAATTGATCATTTCTGGCTAAATCGTATTAAATCTTAATTGTTTAGCTAAAATATGTAATAGATTTTTTAAATTTCAGTTTAGAATCCTAGATCAGACCCATAGAAAGAAAATATTTAAGAATATCTGTAAATCTGGCTAGATTGATAGAAATTGATTATTTCTGGCTAAATCGTTTAAATCGTATTTTTTAAGCTAACATATTTGAAACTGATCATTATTTCTTCAAGATGTAATACATTTTTTAATTTCATTTTCGAATTCTAGATCAGACTCGTACAAATATAGGCGGATCCAGAAAATGTTTTTTTTTAACAAAACTCGGTTCTACAAAACTCTGATTTTCAAAATTCTGTTTTTCATAACACAAAAATATGCTTATGAAAGAATATATTTTAGTATCGGCACACAATTCTGTTCCTACAAAATTCTGTTTTATTTTTAATATCTGTTTTTGCAAAATTCTGGAATTTTAAATTCTAAATTACATAGTGCATTTCGGATTTTTTTTCAATTTTTTTTTTTTAATTTCGTTTTAGTAAATATTTTTAATTTTTATAATACAGAATTTTTAAATGCAGAATTTCGTACCCAAACCCCTAATTTTTTTATTTCCGAATTTAAGGGATTTTTTAACAACACTCTTTTTATACGAAATTGTGTTTTTCAAAATTCTGGATTATACAATTTAAAATATGGTTACAGAAACAAAAAAAACTGTATAATTTCCATCCATAATTTTGTAAATTTGAATTAAAAAAAACTTATTTTGAAAAACACAGAATTTTGTTAAAACAGAATTAAAAATACCTAAAAGTCTAATACAATAAAAACCTATTGGAAGTTTTTTTATTCATTATCCATATCAAGCCAAATAACCTGAATAAGCTCACCTTGAATAAAAGCTGAATAAGCATTTATTAAGTTCCTTATTTCCTTATTAAACCAAGCAACATTTATTAAAATAACGATTAATTTCTGGGGATTTTCTGAAACATTAGCTTTGTACGCAACTCTTTGAACTTTTCCGTAGATTTTTCGAGAATTTCTTCTTCCAATGTAGCGAATTTCTAGAGGAAAGATAATAATGTGTTAACATTTTTAGCTACCCACTATGACCAACAATTATCAGCATATAGTCTTTGTTTCTCATCACAAATAATGGTAGGTTAGGTGCTTTCTGAATCCTCATCATCATCATCATTTTCGGCAGAGATGATGAAATATTCTATCCGTTTGCGATGAGTTTAAATCGTATGAATTGCAAATCCAAAAAAAACATTCAAGATTGTCCACTTATTCGTCTAGGGTAGTTTCTCTGGACTGAAAGAGGACGTTCCTCTTGTTGATCGCTCAAAATAACATCCGGATTATTAATTATATTAAAACCAAATTTTGACATTCGAGATTTTTAGTCGAGATTTTGTAAGTGCAGATTTTAATATTTTCGTATCGGGCCTGTTTTAGATTATAAATAGGATAGCGATAAAGATTTTTTAAATTCTTTGATAGATTGATTTTTTTTACAAAAAAATAAAATCAAAAAAAAAACTATTTAAAAAAACATTAAATTTATATGGAAACAAATTAAAAAGTATAGCGGTTACAAGTTTCCTGAAACTTACCGGTTATTTCTATAAGATATTACCATAAAAAACATATATTACAAAAAAACAACTTACTTTCACACGTCTTCTTGTCGCTGTGCAGCTCGTACCCGATGTAACACGAACACTGATAACCACCCAACGTATTTATGCACTCGTGCTCACACCCGTGATTCAATAGCTCACACTCGTCCAGCTCCTTGATAAACGTAGCCGAGAACCCAGCCTTCTGCACGGATTGGTCCGACACGAATTTCACAAACATCTTGTTTGTCGTTGACCTGAAATTCCTTTTACATTCATAACGGGAAATCTACACATCACCAAAGCCGCGTTGACGCATTCGCTCCGAATTTACCTCATGTCTGGCGGCACCTTGTAGCCACAGAACTTTCCGATCAGCCGAGAGTCGGCGCTGTCACCGTCACGCACCTCCACGTAGTCGTACACGCAATTGTCATGGTTCTCCACCTCGAACGACTGGAACTTCAGGGCCACCTGGAACTCGTCGGGCACCGTGATGCGCCAGATGCACTCCTTGTTCGGCAGATAGTCGAGCGGATAGTTGGGCGACTCTAGGCGACCGCCACTCTCCAGGTTCAGTTCGCCACCACAAACAGCTACAAAAATAAACCGAACGCACGAACAGTGTGTGATGGGTGGTTTTGTTATGATTGGAATTAATAAGAAATTCATTTATATATTTATATATAAATATCGGTGTCACTCGATTGGCCGAATTTCGTTTGCCCGAATTATGATTGGGCGAATTTTGATTGACCGAATGATACGATTGGAAGAATGATACGATTGGCCAAATTTCGATTGGCCGAATTGGTTTTTAATTGTTTTTCTTTTAAATTCGGCCAATTGTGATTAGGCCAATCGTATCATTCGGTCAATCGATATTCGGCCAATAGTACCTTTTGGCCAATCGTATCGTAACGTTCGGACAATCGTGATTCGGCCAATCGTAATTCGGCCAATCGTGGTTTGGCCAATAGATAATTGGCCAATCCTAGTACATTCTATAAATATATGTATATTGAGTTTGTTCAAAGAAAGACAAGATTAGCGAAACGGTGGAAAAGGATAGAGGGTTGCCAACGCGGTTTATTTCTATATACGGACTTGTAATGAACATCTCTTCAATTCGAGGCAGTATTTTAATATTTTTGTCGTCAACAGATGGCCTATTTTAAAAATTCAAATATTATTTGATTATCTAATTATTTTATTATTATAAAAAACTTAAAATTGTGTCTACCTAATAAATTTAACGATTATCTGCGATTTTTTCGTCTTCAACAATTAAAATACGTGTTATTACAATATCTCAAAACTGATCTAAAAACACGGCACGTCAAAGTTGACTGCATATTTCTAAGAGCAATAATACTCTAGAGAAAAGTTAGGTTATGTTTTTGTAATGAACATCTTTATGAAAATAGGCAGTCGACTTTGACGTGACGAGTTTTTAGACCAGTTTTATAATAACACGTATTTTAATAGTTTAAAGACGTAAAAACGCGGATATTCGTTAAAATGTATTAGGTAGACACTATTTTAAGTTTAAATCATGTTCTTTACTATTTTAAGAGTTGTTAAATGATAAAATTAAATAATTTTAAATTTTTGAAATATACGAGTAAATAAGGCAAATGGTGACGACGAAAATATTGAAGAGATGTTCATTACAAGTCCGTACATAGTAAAACTGGTCCATTTCGTGTCTATATAATTAAGTCTACGGCCTATTTTGATAAAGATGTTCATTACACAAAAATAACCTCACTTCTTATCTATAGTATTATTGCTCCTATGTCTGGGGTGTGAATTTTTTTATAGAATATATTCACCTTGAAAATTCGAAAATATAAAATCCAAAAAATCTAAGAAAATTAAAAAAAAAATATATATATATATATATAGCTTAGTAGTCAAAGTCTGAAAGAGCGATCGAGTCGAATGGAATCGAATCGAAAGGAGATTTTTTTATGCCAGTCAAAATATCTGTATAGCAAGTATGAGAAAGACAAAAATACTGGCGTAAGAAATCTCACTCGATTCGACTCGGTCGTTCTTACAGACTTTAACTACAGGCTCCGGTCGAAACATTTGGAAGCGTTGGCAACCCGAAAGCGAAGAAACAGATGTAAAAACAGTTTTCATGTTTTATTTCCATAAAAAGGAACTATCTTTTATATTTGATCTAATAGATATGTATTTAAATATTCAAAGTCTACAAGTAACAGAAGAAAGAGGAACTTAATGTGCTATAATTTATATATCTATCTAGATCTAGATTCTATAAAGATTCAGGAACACATTTGTGGAAAAGTATGAGTATTCGTGGAAAGCATCACTATCTACATAAATACATTTATACAATGCATTGACTAGTTAGATTTTAAACGTGTGAGAAAGTGAATGGAATACAGTGGCATTTGAAAAAAATAATAATAATATTAACACATATTTTTAGAATTAGGAATTGTAAGCGTGCGTCGGACTAATTGGGGCGGATGCACTGCGGTTATGTCTGTTGGTGGCAAACTTATTCTTTCGGGTTTTCCGTCGGGCATTCCGAGAACTGGCCGTTGCGGCTGGGCGCCCTAGTCGAACTACACTTGCACGCTTGACTGCAATCATATTAAGGAAGTATAAATATTGTGTTTAGTGTTTTGAGTGCGGCCGGCGCCGGCGGCGGGCGAGGGCAAAATGGAGCGAATCCGGAAATTTAAAATTATGTGGCAGCTGGCAGTGAACAGAAGTGCATAAAAAAACTTATATAAAGAGAGAGAGATAGAGAGAGAGAGAGCGAGAATCAGAAGAGTATAAGAAAATGATGGTGCTATATTATGGAAGCCAATTACAGGTTAGGGTTCTAAAGAACGGCAAGCGAGATCCTGGGTGGCTGTGTGCAGGTAAAGTGCGCTTATAGTAAATGGCATGCAAAAATCTGTTACATAGCAGTTCTACGTATAGAAGCATTTAGAAGATTTGTGAGGATTACCTTCATAGTGTGCGGCAAATCCTCGATGGCCGGCCTGTCGATGCGTTGTGGTCAGCGTGAGCAGCATTCGACTGCCGGTGGTCTTTATAAGCTCGGCAATTTTACCCGAACCACAGTATCGCCCAAGTACCGGCGACTTGTGCCAATATCCATCGCGAATTTCTAAATAGTCTGTACGGCAGTTGTTTGACTTAAAGACATCCTGTGGGAGGGGTTAAAGAAAAAATGTGATTAAACTTTAGGCTCAATCTCAAAATTCATATCTAAGATTTTAAGCACTTCGGGAAGCTCATTCCAATTCTATACACTCACCAATTCCGTGATGTTTAGCACAATCTTCTCACCGTGCGTGGCAGTGATGCGCCACTCGCAGGACTCAGGCTCGGCCGTTGGATTCGTCAGGTAATAGCTGGGCGATGCAAAACTCGCGAAATTATCCTGGAACGTACGTCCACATTCTACAAAAACAAAAAACAAACCCCAGGAACACCCACATTATACTCCAAAATGCCATAATAATAACGATATCAAAAAAAATATACTCACTCGGACACTTGTACAAGAGATTCGCCTGCGCAATGTCTCCTTCGCTCAGCTTCAACCTCTGTCCGATCTCGGGCTTCTTTTTGCCCTTCACGTCCACTGGAAAAATCGTGTCCAGGTACGTGCCCTTCGAGAACGTGTTGCGTGCATAGTGCATAATCGAATCGTAATCGTAGGCCAGACCCAGTGAGTTCACGTCCTCCGAGGTGAGCTTGTTGAAGTTATACTCTTGGCCACCCATGATGTTGCCACGCTCGATGACCACGTGCTGTTCGCGGTCTGGGCGCGTGTGCTCGTGCCAGAATCCCACGACGTGACCCAGTTCGTGCACAACGATGCCGAATTTATCGCAATTCTTTCCAATTGAAATGGCCTGGCCGCCATTGCCCCGCTTACCAACAAACGAGCAGCAGCTGGAAGAGATACAGAAACAGATTCGTGTAAAACCAGAATGATGAAATAAATAACAGTCATCTGAGAAGCTTACCCGCACGGACGAATGGTGAAGGTTATGAAATTCTGGTGATCCGCTGCGCTGCGCTCCACGAACTTGATGCACGTGAAGTTCTCCCAGTGTCGCATTGCCTGCTTGAACAGGGCCTTGTGAGCGCCACTGAAGTTTGCGTCAATCTCGTACGGAATCACACCGTAGTCCCAGATGCGCTCCTTCTTGGCGGTGGCGGCTCGCGTGACACGGTGGTGGTGTTGCAGTTCCTTGAGTCTGTGTGTGAGACGGACACGCGGGAATTTTAGAAGATTGATTGAATTAGGCAATTCAAGAGAAAATAACAGAAACTATCTGGGACAGAGATTGAATCCCAAAAAAAAGATACCCAAACCCAAGAACAAATTTTTCATTTACGTTAGGATAACAAAAAATCTCTCTTATTAATAGTGAATGATCCTTTACACTATAACACTAACCTCTCGCTAGCCTCGGACTCCTCAATCATCGGCATAATGGTGGTAATCTCCTCCATGGCAGCACTCAAAGTAGAGCGCTTCTTCGAAATGCGGTTCACGACGGCTTCGTCCAATGGCGGCGCCGCATTTTCGTGGGCTGGTGGTCCATCGTTCGCAACGTAGTCCTTGGTGTTGATCACGTCTGCGTTAGTTGCAGCCTGTTTCTGAGACCTTGGAATGTCAAAGAAATCAGCAGTTATTACCGGTCGGCTGAGCTCTTCCTTGAGTCGATTGAATCGCTTGCGATATGACTCCCGGTGAGCTGAGCTTTTGTGGTCAATCTGCTCAAGGCTTAGTTTTCTATTTTTGTATCAGTGTGTGTGTGTGGGAAATTAAAATGCTATTACAATTGAAATCGAATCTGTAATATATGTGAATTTACCTTCCCTGACGCCGGCGACGGTGTCGCTTACGGATTGTTGCGTTGACAGTTAGCGTTTGCACGTCATCGAGCGTACCGCCATTGCCACCTGCATTGCTGAACGTGTTCGAGTGTGTTGTACGAATGGTTGGTGGCGCTGCTGTGGTGGTCGTCAAAGTTTTCCGCATTCTCATAATATTATCACCGGAATCATCCTCGATGTCCTTGGTGTCTGACTGGATTTTCGATAATTCCAGATTGTTCACGTGGGTACTGTTTGGCTCTATCTTTGGTTTTTCGGGTTCGGCATTGGTCGAGACCGCCGATTGCCTAGGAACATTATTAACGGGTACAGTCTCGTTTGCATGGAAGACATCGTCGTTGTCGATTATTGTGGCTATCACTTCGGATTGGCTGTTGGTGTTTTCGTTGATCGTGTGTCCATCGACATTGGACCCAATGAAGCCGTTCTTGTGATTAATGGGTGCAGAGCTTGACTGTAGATGTGAGTCCTTTAGAATCAAATAAAAATAACATAAACATTATATAATTCTCAATAACTATCTAGTTTATAGTTTTTGTTTCGTTTAAATTTTCACAGATGGCGCTCTGCCTAACAACTATACAATTTATGATTTAAACCAAATGTTATGCCACTGAATAACTTTATTACCATTTTAACTAATAATAATTTTTATAAATTCATATTTACCAGCAGAGCCGGATCATTTCGACTACGTTCGGCTGCCGCGTTCGCAACCACCGCTGTGGCGGCTCCGGCTTCGTCAACAGCCGTTCTAGCCGGCAGTTTGGTGCGCTTGCGAATGATATCGGTGAGACCCTCCTCTTCGACCTGCAGTCCCTCGTGGTAGACCTCCTGCTTCATCTTCTCCAGCTCCTGCCGAAAACTTTTGTTAAGCTTTTGCGTTTGCCATTCGGAGTCGTAATTTATATTTGGCAATGCAATGTCTCCCATAAACCCACCTAGAATGCACGCGGACAAACAAAGAAAACAAAAGGGCAAAAATCAAAAGTCGAACGCAGCAGTATGATGATATTCTATTTGTATATATATATAAAATATTACTATGCAAAAATTATTTATAGACTCGCGCATATTATTCAAATTCTATATAGGTGAAAATGCCGGATAAAAGGTTCCCATAATTCGGCCTTCGCTTCGATGCCGCGCCGCTCAGGGGCATTCAAAAAGCGCGCTTCTGTGAATACGCTTTAGTTGAAGGTTATTTTTAATTACGTTCCCCGAATGTAAATACGGAATATATAAATATATATATATATATATATATTGGTTCGATTGTTTTTATCAAAAGCAATTAAGGGGTATATATTAATATTATAATACAGTCGGAGAATTTTGTGCGAGTTTATGTGT
>JAAAKO020053271.1:0-10894 GCA_010015015.2 Bolitophila cinerea | reverse complement strand
CAGGACACATGAGGCGAGACCATTTCGAAAATGAGGGACATGAGTAATGCGGCACATTAACAGGACAAATGCGGCTTTTCATTTTATGGGCATCGCATGCTAATTTGTATATTAACATAAAAAGTTCCGCATTTGTCCATACAAATTCGGCACTTTTTTATTGCAACACAAACGCATCTAAATATATATGAAATAAAAGTTCCGTATTTGCCCGGACAAATGCGGCACTTTTTTATGTATTACTTTAAATGCATTAAACATGAAATAAAAAAGCCGCATTTGACCGTGCCTCATTTGTCATGTGCCGCATTAGTCATTTTTTCATTTTAAGAATTTCCTTATTTGTCCTATGCCGCAAATATACTGTGCCGCGTTTTGCAAAATAGCCGTGTCGTATTTGTCTTTGCCTCAAAAGTCCTGAGAGGTGGACTATATTAAAAAAAAAAACTTTAATATTATGCGTATATAAATTACTAATTACTTATGTACAACGCATACGAATTACTATGTTGATTGATTTTTGTATTTTTAGTAAAAACGGCGCGAATCTCCAAAAGAAAATCGCGCGTTGTACAGTTGTACATAAAAAGTGCCGTTTTTGTATGGACAAATGTATGGCATTTTTATAAATAGCAATTTGGATGCAATGTGCCTGAAATAAAAGTGCCGCAAATGTCAACATATTTTCCTCATTTGTCATGTGCTATGCATTTGTCTTAGACTCATTTATCTTTGCCACACTTGTCTTTGTCTCAAAAGACACACAACCGAAAAATGACGTACGCAACTTATAAAACTATTATACTTAAGTCTTTCGAGCGTATAATATAAATTTATATGAAATAATCATGTAAAAATTGTAAATTCACAAATTTAGAAAATATACTAAATCGTGTATAGTGTACATTATCAAATTCTGAAAAATATTTCATCAAAAATGTATATTTTTGTATTCGCAATTTTTAAATTTTTGCGCTTTTTCTTGAAATTTGCACAAACGTTTTAAATTTTCTGATATTTTTAGTTATTTTTAATCTTCCTAAAAAAATACATAATATTTTCCGATATTTGTGATATTTTTCATAAAAAATCGTAGTATTTTGTAAAATATTTTTGATATTATTAATATTTCCTATAATATTTTTAGTATTTTTATTATTTTTCATAATATTATGAATATTCGCGAATATAAACCTATAGAAACTCGATTTGATTTTAGTTCCAAGTACAAAGTTTATTACTGTTTTTCTTACAATCTTTTTTCATCTGCCTTCCTCGTACTAAAATGTAACTACATAACTACAATGCTAAGCCGATCCAAAGGTTCTACTACTCCTAACGGGTCTTCATAAGACGCAGCGCAGTATACCGGTTGACTAAACATCTGCAAACCATTCTGCGTTCACTACTTTATATAGCACATTGGTTTGCAATGAAAGTGGGCGGAGCTAATGGTAACGCTAGACTTAAGATATACCAAAATGTTCTATGATCTAGGTTTGTGTGTGTGTGTGTGTGTGTGTACAATTAATGTAAATATGTCTGTACGCCTCGGTATTTGGTTCCAGAAAATGGTGAACGCCTGGTTTCGTCCTGTAGGTCATTGGTTTTGGATGGCCCTCTCTGTGTACTTCCTCGTCGATGCATTGTTCCATTTCGATGGAAGTTTCCGTAAGACCTTTGTTGTTCGTGGCGGTATAAACGGGTTTTTACGTGTTCCCTAATGTTGAATGTGATCAATGGGTCCTTTTTATTCCCACAGTTGAATTCTGTCAACGCGGCTTTGGGTTGAACTGGATCTGACCGGAGAATTATGTGGAACGGGTGCAATATCTAGGACTATGGTGCTATTTTCCTTGAACAGGCTATGGGCGTACTCGATCTGACCGGAGTTTTGCGAGATCTACGGCCATGGGTTCTGTTCTTCTTGAACAAGCTTTGGGCGTACTGGATCTGACCGGAGTGTTATCTGGAACGGGTGCGAGATCTACGGCCATATGTGCTGTTTGTCTGAACAGGCTTGGGTACGAATATGACGTCTTCTGCCTTTGACTTGTTATTTCGTGGTTGGTTTTGATTCTGGGCGTTTGAGAACTGTTTGGGCGAGCGTTGAGTGTACCAGGAAAGTTGGTTTATATTCACTATACCATGCCTTACGTGTCATGAAATACACACCTAACAACGTATAGTTATCGATTGCATTTGATGAATTGGATCAACCAGTTCTTTCCTAGCAACTCGACTGTGGTGTTTACTGTGAGTACTTGTTGTTTTTGGCATTAACCGCCCTCTAAGGAAATATGGCAATCACTGCTCTGAATTTGGCTCCATTTTTCTTCAGACGACGGTACAACTGTGCGCTAGCCACAATTTTACGTGTAACAGTATCTTTCAGGGCCTCATCATCCTCTTGGTTTTTTTTTACGGTTACCACATCTAACCAGATACGTGAATTCACTACATAAACCGTTTATCCGCTGCCAATGGCGGCTTTTTACATTTTTGACATTTGCTCACGTACCCAAGTGTACCACAACCATAACAATCATCTTGGTATTTCTGGTTTAATAATGGATTGGCTTTGTCTTGTTTCTTACTTACTAGCTGTGTGGCCATATATAGTACAATACTAACACTTAACTCTTCCAGTGGTACTTTTCTGGGTTTTCTGGCCTGTATCTCTTGTCTCTGCTTCCAGATTTTCAACTAATGGTCCCCTGTTCAAAAGGTCACTGAATGTCACGATACTTGCACTTGGAATCCGGTCTCGCAACTAGTGTTTCAAGAGGCCGTAGATGAAGTCCAGCGGGTTGTCTTCGCTTTGAACTAGCTCTTGGATTTGAGAACTCGTCGATCGTTTCATCTGGTCGTTGAGTCGTTCGAAATATTTCCGAATAGATCTGGTACGCTGGTTTGAGATGTGAAATGGCTTTACGTATTAGAGCCACTGCTTCGTCCAATGTCACGGCGTCAGCACTCACACCCTGCCACCATGTCGACGCAGCTCCACTGAAAAACAGCAGGAGACTCGTCAAAGCAACGACTTTGGACATTCGGTGCACGTTTTTAAACACCGTGTCACGATTAGTGAAGCTCTCGGCTACACTGGTGGTCCTGTTGCCGTCAAAAGAGTCGTTTAGGTCCGCATAACTTTTCTGTGCTGCTGGTCCTCGGTGTACTGCTTGTACCAGATTCATCAGCTGCTCTTCTGACATTGCCACGGTCGCCATTATGCAATCAAGCTGAAACTTAGTGCATAGATTCGTTTCTAGTGACAATGCATTCCATCAAGTTTAAGGCTATATTATGACACTGGAAGATGCAACCGTTCTGGATGAGGCATATAATAATTAATCAATCGCAGTACATTATAGGGGTGCTCTAATATATTACTCTCTCATTTAATTTTATCCATTCTTACCTGATATACGAGCAAGGTCACCAACGAATTGTCGCCATTGTCTTATAAATAGCAATAAATTTAGAATACTTAAAACAATCTCGCATATTCAATTGAATAATAATGTGTGTGCCCATTATCTTGGCGCTGTTTCAATTTATCATATAAATATCAATTCTATGCATATATTCACATTTTATGTACGCTATCATCTTGTTATGACTGTGATTTTTTTTATAAAGTTGCAGAATCGTCACCGCGTAACCTATACGTAACGCGCGCTCCGTTGAATTGTCCGAATTCTTATGGCGCTGTTGGCGATCTAATGTTTGTTTGTCTTTTTTTTTCTTTCTTCTGGTTACATACATTACTGGCCACTATAAACTATGTAACTTTTAACTGTGCCAAATGAAATAAATTCCGTGTTTGTGTTTGTAAATTGCACAGTTTCAATGTGCTTTAGTTTTACGATTGTTCCGCTGTTGTGCGGCTTTATTGCACTGAGACTGAAAAGAATTTAAGCGTTGTATATATATACAGATACACGCATATATACAATATAAATATATCTAATCGTGGGCAATGGCCTGTGAAGAGAGTTCGCTGTGGTAGGATTTGTTTTTGTTATATTACTTTTCAATGGGACTTGAGATTGTACTGGTTCTTATAATTGCTTTTTTAAATATACAATAAACATATAACTTTGAATTTGAAGGATGGGATTAATTTATGATTTAGGTTTAATTTGTTTGTTATTGTAGCCAAATACATTGAATATTGCTATTGTAAATAATTGCAAATTGAATGATATGCCTCTTATGTAATACTATAACCAGGGCAACCAAACACATATTAACAATAAATCCTGACTTAGCTCCTAAAATAAAAACTGTTCTTAAGTTTAAAAAATATGACCTTAAAATAAAAAAAAATAATAATTAATGTATTTTTTTATTACATGGTTTAATTGGAATACATTTTAAAAAATATATAAAATTTGTCTTTTTTTGGCTTTTTTTGACCTTTTTGTCAAAAAACTTTTTTTTTTTTCCCTAGTTCCTAGTTTTATGGCAAATAAATTGTAGAGCTTTTTCACCCTTATGTGGTGGTGGCCCTACAATCTTTAAAAGGTGATCACCATAGACCTCAAAACCGTTGAAAAAGTTTGTCGGTCACTTACTTTCCTTTACAGGATAATATATGAAATAAACCTTTCAAAATTGAATTTGGGGGAGGGAAGTTTTAAAAATTAAAAATTATACTTTTTTTTACACCTTACCAACCTCTAGTAATAATAGTTTTAGTTTTTTTCGAGTCTTTTATTAATACTGAAATTAATAGAAATACCAAAATACAATCAAATCAAAATAATATGCAAAAAGGTGTAGAATATCAGGCAATGTCTTCAAAAAGGTGGCGATTTTTTCTATACGTTTATTAATCTGGAACTTCTTCTTCCTTGAACACACTTCCCCCCAAATTACCTACAAAGCAAACAGGCAACCCCTCTTTAAGATACCTTTCCAAAAGAATTTAATAGTTCTCCAATACTTTAGCCAAAAATATGTTTGGTTGCCCTAACTATAAATTAATCGCCTTTTATTTGTATTCCTTTTCTACGTTCCGAATTTTGTTATTTATAGTTTGGTAGGACTAGCATCAATTTCAGAACACTTAATTAGCCGGTTTGATTGGAGCTGTTATCTTTACAAAGTTAATGTAGGCCAAAAAACCGTTTGAGATTCCAGAAATTGCGCAGTCGCTATATATCCAAAACAGTTATATAGAAAATGATAAACGCCATCAGGCATCAGTTTTATGATTGCTAAAGCATCGTCCATGTCTTCCAATCGCTTCAACCCATACATGGAAATACAAAATGGAAATTGTTGGCAGAGCTTATCAGGAATGGTATGCGTTAGATTAGAAGGTAGATGGAAAATTATCTGACAAGTACCGCGTCAGTGTCAATAAGGTCTCGCTGCAACAATGATTGAAACGTCCAATACCCACCATGAAAAAGCCTTACGCCGCAGCGACGAGCTGGCATCTTCTTCAGTAATTAACACTTTACCTATTGTTCTATTTTACCCATGTTTTGGGTTGGGTAACCTAAAATTGGCCATTTTTTCATTGCAAAATCCACTGTGTTGATAATCGGGAGAAGATTGAGCTAGTCTGGTTGGATCCATAACATACACTGATAAGATAGTTTGCTACGTAATGATTCCGCAGACAAGTCCTAAATTTTGTCGTCCAGGGTAAAGCGCAGATTTAGATTTAATGGCACATGGTTTTGTTAGAAACCATTTGAATACTCTGCAAAATGTTTTAGAGTGCCACCAAGTTGCCTGATGACCAGATATCATAAAGACTCAAATCAAGCCTGTTTAGAAGTGAAGTTAGCAGGACAGAAGTCCCAACTCACCAACTGACTTTAGTTAAATAGTCAAAGAATATTCTAGTTCTTATCGGTATATTTTGTAAAATCACGATCGAACGGGCACCTTTGGCAACAATATCAGCCTTCCTATATAGATCATAATTTAGAGGTGAATTAAAAAGCTCCTTATGCTTGAAGGCCTGCTTAGCGAATGTACTACTATTGGCCTAATTTTTAATGGCGGAATCACGTTTGTTTGAATATTACGATTGGCCGAATGATACGTTTTGCCAATTGGTACGATTGGCCAAATGATACGATTGGCGAATTACGATTGGCTGATTGATACAATTGGCCGAGTTACGATTAGCCAAATAATACAATTCTCCAAATCACAATTGGACGAATTTACAGAAAAACAATAAATAAAACAATCCAATAGATTCCGATTCGGCCGATCTTATTATTTGGCCAATCGTGATTGGGCCAATCGTATCATACGGCCAATCGCTTATAATTTTTGAAGAATAATGATAATAAATGTATGTTTTTATACACATTTTTTTATTGTCCATTTTTGTTAATTTTTAAGACACCAAAATTTCAGGCTCTACTAATGACATAAAAGTAAGCTTAAAAACTTAATTCCGAATACATAAAGACCTATAGCTACGAATTGAAAGTCCGTGGAGCGTAAAACTTCATTGAAGAATGAAGTTTGAATAAGCTCATATATATTTAGCACAAAATTCCGTGTATCCCTAACATTGATTAAATTTCAATCATCTTGACCTCGTTTTTCGACGAAACTCGTACTCGAAACATAAATCCAATAACCACGCTTGCAATCCGTCTTTCTCCGTTTCGAGCCGTTTCCCCTTCCCCTATTGCGCCAGCTCCACTATGCAGCGTCCGCCCGACGCAACCTTTATACTGCTGCGGAGGCTCCAATATATAGCGTATACGTACAGATACACAATTAATAAATCCACGTTTGTTCACGCTGAATAGCAATTCATTTATCCTGTATACTCTTCTTTTGTATATAGTGGACGTGTCAGCCGGCGAAGAACAACCGTCGCACAGGGCAGTGCTTAGCTAATCTAGCTGGCCAAAATTATTTGAATTTTCAAATGATGTCATATTGGTTAGATAATTATATTTGGTGGTATCTGAAGTTATTATGAGCCTTATTTGAAAAAAGTAGAATAAAAAAATTAAAAATACAAATAAATATGTATAAAAAAAATGGAAAAAAATATATATATTATGAGCTCATTTTAAAAAAATATATATATATGAAATATATAAAAGGAACTAAACTGACCAATAAAAAAATAAAGAATCGGAATAACTCGGAATCGTTTTATAGCTGCTTAATTGAAATCTAAAATATTGCGGGACTCCTCAATTCTCGATTAAGAGGAGACTCAAGAGAAATAATTTACCGGTTACCTTGTGAGTTGTTAAACTGAACAAGTAAATCACCGTTGTATTTTTTAAGTTCTCAAAGATACGTGTTTCCAGACAATAAGTCATGATACTCCCCGAAACACGGTCCATTAAATCATACTTGCTGTGGCATGTCAAATAAGCTTCAGTCTATTGTAAATGTGATTACCGGTCATTGCTTTCTAGAAAAAACACATTCACAATCCGAACATCGGACTAAAGTCTCTACAGTGGATGTGAATTGACGGAGGAAACAGCTGACCAAAACTTATGTCACTGTCTTTTTTATCGCTTAGTACAAACAGTATCACTGGGGGAGGCATAATGGTCCCAAACTTATAGGCCTGCATGCCGACGTGCTTTTTAGGTAATCAATCTTCCAATTTTTTATATCTGTTTTACTGCGATGGAACAGCAAAAGGCAGAGCAATGTTTAGGATTTAAAGTTTTGCCCAATTAGTGTGACTGCACGTAATCGTGCTAAAGCTAAGCCAACACGACAGGCCAAAAAACAGGCCAGACCGGAATACAACAGGCAGATAGTGATCAGCAATCCTAATATTGGTTGCCACCATCCATCCACCCAACGTCTTTTGGATCGCAAGATAAAGGCTGTTACACGTAGGATCCCAAATTCCCAAACGATGGTATGAAGCCAGAAGAGAGTCAGTTTAGTAGCTCGCTACCGAAAACAATCTCATCTAAAGATAGTAGTGCCCAATTCGATAAGGATAAATCTACGAAAGTAGCAAGTATAAACAAGGAGAGGAGGTGAAACAGAAAGAGAGTAAGGATGATAAGCCCGTACCAATATCCTACACTCGGGACACCCATCTGTCTCGAAAGAGTCCAATAAGAGTAGAGTCCCCTGTAAAACCTCCTCACCACCAGAAAGACCGACGAAAAAGAGACAAGGTCCTAACCAGATCAGTCTTTCTCGCAGTTTTGCATAAGCTGTGGCTGGTGAGTTCAAACATGGTAAACCCAAATCGAAAGACGGGTCCTGAACGGTTGGATAGCATTCTCAAGCTTCTGATTGAAGTTATAGATGCTGCCATTGACTCGGACTGTGCTTTTGTCCCCAGATTCCACAGCACATTGCTCTCAAACGGGGTACACAAGGTAACAGCAGCATACTCACAATCAAAGCAGTGGCTCGTGGACGCCGTGAAAGGATTCGATTGCACTTTAGCTGTGGTTGAACTGGACGACATTCCGTCGTCTAGGACAATCTTCATAAATATTCATCGAGAACAGGACGTCGCAGACGACAGGGTCCAATTAAGATTGGAGGGGCTGAACCCTGGGGTCTCGGCTACTCAATGGACCGTCAAAAGGAAAGAGAAAACCAAGAGTGTTTTCTGCATGGTTTTTGCTGCAGGAGACTCCTCTTAGGCCTCCTGATGGACGGATGTAATCTCCTATAATATCAGGCTACAAAGGTGTCAGTCATCCTCATCAAGAAGAAAGCCAGAGGATAAGTCATCACTACAAAGTGGCCAGGAGTACTCTATGCCAAAACTCGGTAGTGGACTCTTTTTCGGTAGTAATAAGTAAATCCTGGAGATTAACATGATATGTCAGGCTTTAAAGCTCAGTATCAGCCACAAAAATTTATGTAGAACACATTATTTGATCCTCGCAATATTGGAGGAGCACAATGGGTCCACACAGAGACCTGCGTCATACATAACCTGTCAGGACGATATACTTCATTAATAATCTAATCTAGTGTGTGTAGGGTACACTAAAAAAATACTGGGTTGTATTCTGTTTAGAAGTGAATGTAGTTAAACCGTTCTCTAAACTTTATCGAACACACTCGATGGATTCGTCAGAAATGGCTTCCTAAAAATGGACAATATTCAGCGAAAAAGCTGAATAACTCCCCGCAGCGTGCCTGAAACAACTGGCATAAACTGAGGATATATTGCGATCCTTTGAGAGTGTGGGCAGTGGTGTAACAGCGAGAGCTAATTTTATTAAGATGTCGTAATAAAAAGGATACTTTGATTATTATGCGGCGATAAAGATAATGATGATAAAGGATTGAATTTCAAGCTTAGCCGTTAATTATATGGTGAGGTGACATAACGACCACGGTCAGGAATCTCCATGTACCTTTTGACCGCTTTTAAAAGGACATATGGTCCATGGTCGTTCTGTTCGTTCAGCAAATGGACATAAGGTCCACATAAAACCGACATAATGTCCAAATCGAGAATTGGACATAATGTCCATTTAAACATTATGTATGTGGACATAATGTTCATTTGGACATTATGTCACTTTTCAATTGGGGTTTTGTTCACTTAACTCTTAAAATCTATCTATCTATCTATCTAGGGTCCATGGATATTATGTCTGTTTTAAAAAGGACATAAAAGCCATTGGAAATAATAGGAATAAGCAGACATCATGTCCATCAACAAATTTACATTAAATAAATGTATTTGAAAAAACGGACATAATGTCCATGGACCGTATGTCCGTGGACATTATGTCACCTGACCTAATTACATTTATATATTTTAAATTATATATATACAAATTTATATAAATAATTTATAATGGAAATACAATTGAATTAATTTGACTATGTGCCATGAGTTTCTGGTCGTTTGGCTGACACGTCTGTCCTATATAGTATATGTAATATCTATGTATAGTAGACTTTTTGCTCCGGTGTCCGTTTCGGAATGTGAGCGACATCTAGGGGAAGAAAGTATATGTATATCACAATCAATGAAAACCACAAAATCCAATTCATGTTGCCGCGCACATAGAAATAGAAAAGCATCAGCACCACTTGGATCGTCCTCGACGGATGTTGAAGTGCTGGTGTGCGGGTTGGTTTGGAGTGGTGGGAGTACCTTTGTCAGATTTTGTGTGTGTGTGTGTGTGCTCTTTTAATTAGGTTTTTCGCTTTATCTTTTTATACATATTTATAATATATATATAATAATGTCCAATTATTTATCAAAAGCATAATATGTTATATATGTATAAAGAAACCCCAACACGACAACGAGGTTTTAATGCATTTACCTCAACATCAGACATAACTGAAGAACATATACTCGTGTATGCGGTTATCGGGTTTGCATTTGATTTATGTTACGGTCACTCTTCTCCATAAAATGCCGTTATTTCATTTTAAACTATACACATATAAAATGCACCGCTTTATTTCAAAGCAATACATGGGATCGTTTATGGCTTTGTCCCATTATATTTTGTTTTGGGTATTTTTTTGCCCGTAGGACGTGCACGCGGTGCATGCGAGTTTGTGTGGGCAGCGAGTGACCCAGCGAGATCTTCTGGCATTCTATATGCGCGTGAAATTTGATACCTATTTTTGGACTTTAACATTTTTATACAATATATACGATATACATATTGTGTGAGCGTAAAAATGATTTCAATTAAATAAGCCCGGCCCAGTTGGTTTATTGCAGTTGATAATATCATACAAATTCAGCGTTTGAATGGAGCATATGCTGCGTGTGTTTTTGTTAGTGTGGGGTCCACTGGCGACTATTTTTGATGTGGCACGCATTGTTTTTTCGGGTTTAAATATTAATTGAAGGTCCAATTTCTTATGTGACCTTTCTTGAGTTCGTTTGATGTTGAGTTTAAAGTTTTCAAATGATGGTTCA
>JAAAKO020053260.1:0-10894 GCA_010015015.2 Bolitophila cinerea | reverse complement strand
ATTTCCGAAGCCATTAAAGGCATACAATTCAAATTTATAATCAAATTAGGCAAACAGTCCCGAATCATTTGATGATAATCGATGGATTGTCAAATGATTACATGGAAATATCACCTCATATTTAATAAAATCTACAGGAAAACAAAGAGGTCGGTCTACAAAATGATTTTTAGTTGTATTTATTTACTTTCTTCTCTTTCCTGGGCGTCGGGTAACCTGTTTCTATTCGCTAGACGAACGCTAATACCTACCAATTATATCCAATTCGCCAATTATCTTCAATAGCTTTATTTTTTATCTCGATTATTTTCTAGGGAATTGATGTTAAGAGACTACATTTCTTGATCGTTGGCCGTTTCCCAGTAAATTCCTCTTTACTGATCTTCTAGAGCCTTATTGTCACCATTGATTATATATAACTACTTAATTGGCTCAGGTTTTTTTTATCCCTAAAACCAACATCCAAAGCTGATTTGTACCTTTCTCTAATTTTGCAAACGATTCCTAACTTCGTCAATCAAGTATATTTCGTATTGGACATTAATCAGCTTGTCCCACAGTTCCCACTCAAGATACGACATAAGTAGAAGTTGACGAAAGTTAGAAATTTCCCAGTCCCTGAAACCGATTTCACGTTAAAGTCAAGCAATCTAAGCGAGTCCAAGCTTCATCGCTAAGCATCGCAAAGTCGGCTTTGTTGATTTTGTCATTAATGGATATTTATATGCCATCATGAATTTTCAAGGAGCTACCGAGATATCAGAACTTTTGAATAACGGATGACGAGTAAGATGTCGCGAAAACTGTCAAACTGTCAAACTTTGTCGATGCCTCCCATTTGTTTTATAAATTAATAACCCCCTAAAACGCATTACAATAGGGGAATTTTATTAGTATATTTTGAATCGAATTAATTTCTTTGTCAAACAAAACACACTAAGGTTAACATAACGCAACCAAATAAATTTAATCATTTTTTATTCTTTTTCTTTACATATTGGTTAGTTATATTCTAGGCTAAACAAATCAAATATAAACAAATTTATCACTTTTATTATCATATAACAGTCAAAAGAATACACAGATGAATTTAGTTTCAATGCCAAATTTGAAAATTTAAAATTAACAGTAAACAGAATTAAATTATTTCAAATTTTACTAATCACAACCCTAGTTTCGGATGCGGTTTAATCTTTACATATAAATAAGACAGAAAAAAATAAAGCCTTGTCAAACATAGCAATATAATATAGAGAGTATATAATTTGTTATCATATCTCCTGCAGTAGGGTCCACTCAAATCCACTCCTATTTGCATATACCTTTAATTTGATACTAAACACAACCTTATCATTCAATCACTAAATGTTCCGAAATACTCGTTTTTTTAAATAAAATTTAAGCTCCTTCCCTATCTAAGGGGGTTAAAATATGTTGATATTTATTATTTGAGTGGGGTCCTATTTAAGGGGAGGGATAGATATTTATAATTTGCATTTGCTTCTTGTAAATTTTATATATTTCCTGCAAACATATGTAAGTTTTAGTTATTTGCAGAAAACGTCATAATGATTCTAAAAAAACATAATATATATATATATATATATTACAGCAGATTTTTGTTGTTCACGTGGTTTCGAGTGGCGCTTGTTTCGAGAAGTCGGAGTTCCGCCAAGCGTGGGTTTCGAGAACTACACTCCTTGAATCCGTCTACTTGACTGCATCTAGAGGGTGCCCCGTAAGTTAATGTCATCCATGGGAGATAGACCTGATCATGACTTACCAAAAAAATGCAAACGTGATTTAAGTAAAATGTCGATAGTTCTCGATATATTTGACATTTAATGTTTTTATGAAACTTCATTATTTGAATGAAAAACAATCATTTTGTTTTATTATTCTTCTTACAAATAAAGAAGATTCATACAAACCTTGGATCAAATAATTGATTTTTGAAAAAATAATGTGGTATCATTACATATTATTCCATTCCTTCTAATAAAGGTTTGCGGATGGTCAAAACTTGTAGAGAATTCAGCATATTTGGACAAAAGGTCGTATATTATTGTTAGGTATAGATTAACTAACTCTTGAATCTCTAAATCTCTTTCTGCTCCACAATAAAATGAGAAGTTTATTTTTGCATGTATTTTTTAAAAAATGTTCAAAAGTTCTTGTGCATACAATTAAAAAATGCAGTTTTTTTTAATAAATCAATAATTCGATCCAATGTTTTATGTTTTTACTGAAATTTTTTTATACAAACCTTAAATATCAAATTATATTCATTTATTATTTTACTAAGGCTATTTTAAGTTTTTCTGTTTATATTACTTATATTCTGGCCTATCTGTTCTCCAATGGATGACATTGATTGTATACAGCAGTCAAATCTAAAGAATATAATCTTGTTAGTCTGAAAGCATTTAGTCGCAGTATGTCATTAACGTTAAATGCAACTTATAACTTGGCTTACTGAGGAAATAATAAAAATTAAACAAAGCGACATCGAACTAATCCACAAGCCATAGCTTGGACGGAATTTCTACTGCCGTTAAATTCTGGATATTAATTGTTTGAGACGTCCAGATGTAGAACCTCAGGGATCAAACCAGAGTCGCTATTGATCGTCACATCTATTGCTTGAGTATGAGCTTCTTCATATGTTTGTAATGACAGTTCTGAGAAGGAATTGTCTTATACACTAACCATATCTTTATTCGAATCTCTGTCCTAAAATGGTCTCGTAAGATTTTTGATAATTTAGGATCAACGATGTACTGTGAGTATCACATTTTAATATTTTTACAAGCTTGACTCTAATTCGACAATAAATCGAAAAATAAAATGATGTAACAAAGCCATATTAAACCCTGATGCCCATAGCACCCGTATTACTCAAATTTTATACTTATATATAGATTCTAAATTACCAAATGAAAAAAAATACCCACACTTGTGACATTGTATTGATATTTTTCTACCAAATCGCTGTTAAGAAGTTCAAAAATAAATGTTTTGTTGGTTAAACTTATATCCAAAAGACTGTTTTGCACTGTTTTATGTTAGAACGTAGATCAATTTATGGTGGTTTTCTCGTTTTCCACCCCCAACATTTTCAAGTTACATTTCTTTGCAATCTTTCCTACTTTATAAATTTGCTGATCTTTGACCTGTTAAGTAAACCCAAGTTATGATAACAAATAAACCCAAAAAAAACTATCCTTGGTTTCATATATGGTTAACCTACCCCCGTAAAATATCACAAAATAATAAAAAAAATGTATAAAGTCGTGGAAAAATAAATAATTTTAATTATGACACTTAAGTTTTTTTAGGTATAAATATTTTTGTTACGTTATATCAAATCATAACAACCTCAGCTCCATAACAAAATTTTAACACCTTTTTAGAGCGTTACGTAATAAATTTACGGCCCCTAATCGATTAATTTTTAATCTAAGAATTACTATAATCGATAATTATTTCAAAAACATTTTTTTTTTATTATTTAAAAGAGAAAAAAATCTAAAAAATTTAATACATACCAAGCTGTATTAACTATTGTATAAATCACATGCAGCATATTTTTATAAATTATTTGTAACTAGTAAAACAATAATCAGATACTCGATTATCTAGATAATTGCAATTACTACTACACACATATATACTATGTTTACCATAAATACCAAATATAGCAATAATTTATAGGTAAATTTTTTTTTTAGGTGCTTTTCTTATACCGTTTATGATAATGCTGATCTTGGAAGGAATCCCACTGTTTCTTATCGAACTGGGCATGGGTCAAAAAATGCGACTCGGTTCCCTCGGCGTCTGGAATACAATACACCCATGGCTGGGAGGCATCGGAATATCTTCTTGTATTGTAACGTTATTTGTGGCATTGTACTATAACGTTATAATAACTTGGTGTTTTTTTTATCTATTCAACAGTTTTAGGGTGAGTTTGAAAATATTATATTTTATGAAAAAACAAACCTAATATAAAATGTATGTTTAAATATAGTTGGAATTGCCATGGGCGACGTGTCCGATGTATAACACCACAATGGTAGAGCCGGAATGTAAGTCAGCCACAAAATATTTCTGGTATCGAACCACCTTAGATGCTGCTCCATCAATGGATGACGCTGGTGGTCTTAAATGGTGGATAGTATTATGTTTGCTCCTCTCCTGGACAATTGTATTTTTTATTGTAATGAAAGGCATCCAAAGTTCAGGAAAGGTATGTTCGTTATAACACTTTGTTTATTGTTTATAGCTTTAAATTTATTTGCAGGTTGTGTATTTCACATCACTGTTTCCTTATATTGTTTTGACAATTTTCTTCATAAGAGGAATAACGCTTAAGGGTGCTGGTGCAGGTCTTATGCATATGTATACTCCTAAAGTAGAAAAGTTGGCAAATCCAACAGTTTGGCTTGATGCAGCAACGCAAGTATTTTATTCATTCGGATTGGCATTTGGATCCTTGATTGCGTTTGGAAGTTACAATACACCAAAAAACAATTGTGTCCGAGACGTTATTTTAGTGTCAGTCTGTAATGCTCTAACGGCTATTTATGCAAGTGTTGTAATATTTGCTATACTTGGATTTAAGGCTACTGTTGATTCTGAAAGATGTATAGAAAAGTAAGTTTCTTACAATATATATGGAAAAGATATTTAATCCACAAGACTTCTTTTTTTAGAAATCGTGAAATACTATTTGATCGTCAATTCATTACCAGTCTTAATGTATCCGATGCAATTTATGAAACTAGTTTACAGCACACTTTCGAAACCCAGAATATTAACGATACGAACAGATGGGGACTTTCAAATGATTGTAGTCTTTCAAAGCAACTTGGAGAGGCAGCAGAGGGAACAGGATTAGCATTTATTGTTTTTACACAAGCCATTGTGGAACTACCGGGTGCACCATTTTGGGCAGTACTATTCTTTACAATGCTTCTGTCATTGGGACTTGGATCGCAAATTGGAATATTAGAAGGAATGCTTTGCACCTTATTTGATATTGATATTGTAAAGAGACTACGGAAACAATATGTTACAGGTAAAATAAATATACTTGATACTTGAAACTATATATTAATTTAAATCGAATATTAATGAAATGATTATGTTTTTTTTAGGGGCTGTTTGTGTGTTTTGCTTCTTTGTAGGATTGATTTTCTGTACAGGTGCTGGCGAGTATTGGCTGAAAATGTTTGATTCATTTGCTGGTACAATTGGTCTTGTTGTAATTGCTTTGATGGAAATGATTGCAGTTATATATGTTTATGGGCATGAAAGGTAATTTTGCATTGTTATTTAATTGTATTTAAACTAACGTATTACATTTTAAATTTTAGATTTACCGAGGATATTTATCAAATGACTGGATATAGGCCAGGTTGGTACTGGCAACTTACATGGCGTTACATAGGTCCTGGTATTATGGTTTGCATCCTATTCTCATCTGTTCTTTCTATGATCATAAACAATCCAACATACAGTGCATGGAATGCTGTAGAGGTACTTATATTTTTTTGGGGGATTTTTAATGGATTTTTAATATTTAAATATTTTATTTTTTAGGCAAAAGTTGAAGCTACAAATTATCCAAACTGGGTGTTGGCCATTGCACTATGCATGATATCGGCAGGAATATTGCCAATTCCACTTGTGTATCTACTGCGACGTTTCCAAATTCTGAAAGTGGATTTGGATATCCATCAAGGATCTATACGGCGGAATGAGACAACTGCTTCCACGAAAGAAATGATTGACGATGATGATGTAAGTTCAAAATTATTGATCTGTAGTGGTTTTAGAAATTATTATAATTTATTTAGAATAAGAAGCTTGTATATACGTTTGAATTGAAACTGTACAATATTTGTACATTATGTCATAATGAGATTTTGTATGTAACCCTAAGAAAATCATATATATATATATATATATATATTATTAATGGCTAAATTACACTTTAGCGGGCAGAGCAAAAATAAATTAGAGATGTAGAAGAAATAACCCTGAAGGAATGAGTGGTTAAAAGTTTTAAAAAAACCTTTTAAATGATTTTTGGTGGGATGCGAATGTGTTTAATCGGGAAATTCTAAAGAAAGCTGACTATTAGTTTAAAAGCACAACCTTTTTGTAAACAATTGCTCAAACTTATATGTTTAACCAACTTCTGTAAAAATTTTAAAGTTTGATTTTAAATTAAAATATTTAGTAGGTACTATGGATTTCAAACTTAGCAAAAATGGTACCAAAAAACAAGTAAAAGACTAGATAATAAAAATAAATAGTTTTTATACCAGGGCATAAAATGGAGTAGGAGCTAAGGCAATAGCTTTAAAAATAGGTGTTATATTTTCTCTACCCCCTTTGGAATTTTTCATACTTAAGCAGGATTTTTATTGAGAAACATTGCTTTGTGCAAAACAGGTTGTAAAAGATTATAGATAAACAATACGATAGACAAAGAAAAACGTATTAAAACAACTTTTACGCCTAAACCCTCAAAACTTTATCAGCAGGTGCGTGCAGGAAACACTCTTCGTCACTCTTGCACATGCATCACCTTTGTATTTCTATCTTGCTCTCGCTATACTGATGGCAGTATTTTCACAATGTAAATCCAGCTTTAAACACAATTATTTCGTCTAAAAACATTTTAAATAGGCTTTTATTACTATAAACACCTCCCCACTCCTTAAACGGGAGTTTACCAAGATTTTTAGTCTCTGCCCGCGAAAGTTTATCATGTCATCATTAATTAGTCGACAAATCGAAACTTTTTGCGAAATCACTCGCTATATGAATTTTGAATTGCAGTTCAACTGATCGCTAATTCCAAGAATGCTATATTTTTTTCAATAATTTTTTGTAGTTTTTTGGTTACAATAAATTATTCGTGTTAACAAGATAAATAATACAATATGAATAGTAACAAAATCTATGATTTATTTTAACCCTTCCTACATTGTACCTGTTCTACAATTTAAAATGTATAAAAAAAATCCCAGCTATCCGAATTGAAAAGGATAACCAACAAAAATATGAACGAAAGGTACAGTTATCTAAACAAATGTACCGTGGTAGACAATCTGAAAACCAAAAGATATAGTTCTAATCAACAGTTATAGTAAAAAAACATATAAGTTAGCATTTTTGGCATCAGCGAGTCGAGCTGCATTATTCTTTTTTGACTGTAGACATGTGTAATTCTCTAATTGATTATATACTAATAGATATCAATATAAGTGAAAAATGTTTTAATTGAATTAGATTTTCAATTTAAACATTTTTCACATAGTGCCATAAAGAAAACAATGTTTGTAGAAGCTTTCATGTTTATATTTATCAATTGTAAATATTTATTGAAAATGGGTGTTGTTTTTTTATTATTAGATATTTCTAAACACAATTCATCACAAAAAATAAACTAAACAATTTCAAGCACATCAATTCAAAACAAGTCTTGAGCATACAATTTATTTCAAATAAAGAATGTTGCTAATAGTGGCAAAAATAAATATTTCAAAAATTATCGTTTTTATAATTTAAAATTTAGTTTTATAATTATGTTTAAATCGCATGTCAAATGTCTCTAGTCTCCTTAATAACAAATATATTTTAAACATATATGAAAATTCGTCTAATCCATATTATATATTTAAAATATCGCACCAAAAGGTGTACAGTCCAGATTTACCTCCGTCAGACATGCTGTCAGCAACTCGATTTCAAATCGGAGATTTCGATGTAAGTTCCTTGAAGTACTCCTCGTCTATAACACACATAATTAATCTGATCTTTTCTTTTGTACTCTATACGTTTTACAGAGGAATTGAATTTCAATTAAATGAGTTGCAAACCATTTTTGAAGCTTCAAAATTATGTGTTTTTTTTTGTTTGTTCTTAAATTATATAATTTAGGATCTGCAATAATTTAAAAATGTCTGGCAATTTTCACGGAATCTATAAAAGACAAAGAAGACTTATATTCGGAGCAAGTCTAGCAACTAACCAATTTCTCAAGACAATACGGTAAATAATAAATTATTTATTTAATATATTTATATACAAACATTAAAATTCATTTATTCGTAATTTCGTTGTCATGCAATTTATTTTGTTATTATAATAATAGTAGCTTCTTCTATATTCTAGATATTTGAAATATATCAATATGTAGCTGTAACAAAATATTTTAGACCCTTATAAAAAAAGAAGTTAGTGCATGTTGCATTCCGAGCTTGCAAAAATAGTGTTATGGAATATTACTTAATTATAAATTGTTGATTATAGCCACAAACATAATTATTTAAATTAGGTTTCAAATTTAGCTCTCACCAAAAGAAAAACAAACAGTTTTGTCCAATAAATAATTAAGAATTAAAATCCACCCTACAAATATAAAAAAAAAATTTTTAACGGAAAAAAAATACCTTTTTAATTATTATGATGTATATTACGTATAATATACAAAATATATAGAATTAGTCGGCAGTACATTCTTTTCAAGTGTGTTCATTTCAAAGTGACAAAAATGCACTTCCGAGTGGACGTTTTTCTCTAAAGTTCAATATTCTTGAAGATTATTTGTGAATACACTGCTGAATTTGCATTCTTCTCATAAAAAATATATATAAAAAAGATAATAGCACGCGCAAGAAAAAAAAACGATAAAATGCACTTGAGAAGAATGTACACTCGGAAAATGCATTGTTTTCATAAATCTCGGTGAGAAAATTCACCTTTATACCTTAAGCTGTTTCCATACAAATTGGATGCGAGAAGAATGCACTTAGTCACAAAGTAGTTAATGACACCTGTTTAAAAAATGTTCGCAAGCAAAAAATGCATATTAAGCTTTTTAAATTGAAAATTTATAAGTTAGTCAATTTGTTTGCATGTTTTTAGTAAAACTCTCTAGTGGAATACCATGATTTAATAGTGACTGTTACTTTAATTTTTTGTCAATAATCTGTGTAGGATAGAAAGCTTTTGCACAATAATTTACATCGTATTTGCAGCCATTTTTTGATTAGTACAATTGGTTTGAATCAAATATTTCTATCTCATCTTTCGTCAATTAACCCTTAAACGTCATAAATGGATAAGAAAATTTGGAATACGACTTCGGATTCGAGAGCAGGAACCCTATAATTAAATAAGTTAATTAAAAAACAAAGAGTCAACGAGTGTATTTCGAATATGACACGCTACTTTAAATCTTTAGGTTCCTCTTAAGGCTATTTAATGTATCATTCTGAAATGTACGTTTAGACAACATTGATAAATAATGATAGTCGTACTTCAAAAAATGAAAAAAAAACTCTCAAAAAAATATTTAATTGTGTATACATGTGTGTTTAATTAGGTTTTACACGACAAAAATAAATTAAAGCCTATTTATTGTAGAAATAGAAAAAATTATATAAAAAATGGCGCTGATTTGAGACCTCGATATGTACACATAACCTCAAAATTACACTTGATTGGCAGTCCACTTCCAAAACCCCTTCAAAAAAACACCAAATCTCCATATAGAACATACCTAATGAAGAAATAAGATTCAACGGATTTCCAACGAAGCCCTCTGTGTCCCAAGCCCTTTTTCCCGCAGGCCGGGTGAAATTGGCAAGCTTATTATATTTAGGTATTGTAGCCCTGTTTTAAATGTTGGGGCTTAGCGACTCCACGGAGTATATAATATAAAGTAATGGTGGAACCATACTGGGCAGCTTAGGCTTTTAGGTATAGTACCCCTGGTACCACTGATACGACCGACTACTTGTTGTCAACCGCTCGGGAAAAACCCTTATAACTATAGCTTGAGTATATTCTTGCCTTTATAACTATTGATAGTGCCGTGGTGGGGAGCCCACCATTTGGTTGAGAGCCTATCTCAGTTGAAACGGACTGGCTTGTAGTTTCGGAATAGAATTTTCTATGGGTAGATGTCCGTAGGTTAGTTTAGTTGCACGCTTGGCGTGTACCAGGAAACTGGAGATAAGATCTTTCTGTATCTCAAATCCTGTATCCTCGTCAAAAGGGAGAAAAGGAATTTTAAACTATAAATCTCTCTCCTTCCATTTGAGCAATTTTGCGGGAAATATTCAATCCGTAATAAGAAGAACTTGATTTGGTCAATCGAAGTAAATTTTAATGAGAGTATGTTAGTACTTTGTAGCAATGTTTTATATTCTTCAATACTTTTATATTTGAACAAAGATAAATTATATTTTATTGCGATAAAAATACAACTAAAATAGTACGACTTTTAATCGCTGCCTTTAGTTGTTGTTGTTTGTTTTTGGAAAATGTACTTTTACTTTAAAAAATGGAAATAAATTTATGATAATATTACATAGGATTCCTTTATTTCAATTATTTTAAAATGTTGTCTATTTATTTTTTGCTGTAAGTTCAAAATTAGCATTTTAATTCTAAAGTTACAGCGTGCACATGCACATGCACAATGCATTTAAAAAATATATTATATATATATTCATTCTTCAATTTTACTAATTACAGGACGACGATGATGATGACTTTAGTGGTCCAGCTATTGGTGGTGCACTTGGAAACCGAAGTGATTCAGATGACGAAGATGAACCACCGATGATGGGAGCGAAAATGCAGTACCAAATTCGATCTAATTTAACCGTGCCCAATAAAAAACCGTTCAGTATGGAAGTTATAGATTTTTAACTAATTTGTAAGCTTAGTTTATAAGAGCTATATATATATATATATATACATATATATTTATATATATATTAGAAGTGCCAGTGAATATAAATAGTTGTGTAAGATGCTAAATAAATAATGCAAGTTTCCAGTTTAATATATTTTGACATTTATTCAC
>JAAAKO020053249.1:0-10896 GCA_010015015.2 Bolitophila cinerea | reverse complement strand
TTACGAAACATACAAATAATTGAAAGGAATGTGTACGATTTTACCATGACACAATTATTTTAAATACAAATCTTCTTCTAATTATTTTAAATTTAAAGAAATGCGAGTATGAAAAGCATTGATGAATGAAAAATAAAAATTAACTGAATTATCTTTTAGATAGATCTAGATCTAGATGAAATCAAATCTAGATCAGATAAAAAATATTTTATTTTATTTTATTTAAGATTGACAAAAATTTCAAAACCTTTGGCTGAGATTTTTTACTGTTTGTGATAAGTATGTCTTAAAATTGTCTTTATTTAAAATAGAATAAAAACTTTTAAAATACCATTTGACACTTCGCATTTAATTTTAATATTTATATTTAAGTTATTTTGATAATATTTCATCAATGAAAGGCCAAAATCAATTGCTATGAAATAGGATCCAAATATAAAAATTGCTTACCAAAAAATGTGTTTAGTGTAACGAAAAAATATTAATGATCGATCAAAATTATTTTTAACCGAAAAAATAAACGTTAACATAAAAAAATAAAATAAATATAATTTATTAATTATCTTTTGTGTAATAATATTTTGAATTTATAAATTTTATTTCATTGTTGACATTGTTTTTTATTCTGCTTTTATATTTTTTATTAAAATATCTTTTATGTGCACAATTTTATAGAAGCCTAAACTTTGAATTTTAAACTTTGAATCTCTAATAATATAATAATTAACTTTGTATGGGCAAACTTACGTGGATTGTTTTAAATTTAAAAAACGGTTTACCCGGGTATTTCTTTATATTTGCTTGATTTTTTTCTATGTTTTTTCCTTTTTTGTCTAATTTTTGTAAAATGGTAAATAAACACTAAAACTCAACAATATATCTATAAAAAAAACATTTTTTTTTTATTTTTCATAAAATAATAAAATAAAATAATAAACAATATAAACTGCGGCAGATAAACTTCTAATTTTAGTTACAAAATTTCCAGCCAAAGAAAAAATCGCGTATTGTACAATTTATTAAAACGTCCAGTGACTCTAATTCAGTTTCTAAAAAAAATTGCGTTATTGCGTAGTTTCAGCAATTTCAACAATTTTGATATTCAATAATTTTGTTGTTGTGATACGGTGTCATCAGTCGAACCCTGATTCTACCGTAAGCGTGAACTAATTTGAACTCCTTCGCCATCATTCCTCTCGGTTGGGAAGAAACGAGCAAGAACGATAAGATGTTAATGAGTTTGTTGCGGATTTGGACAAATAATATGAATTTTCATTCGATTTCACTTAATTTTTAAATACATCATTAATGAAATTAAATCAACAATGAATCGATGATAAATTCATGTTTTAAGATTTTTAAAATCTTCGATAATGGATTTTTTTTTTGAAAAACCTAACATTTTATTTTCTTTTTAATTCCTTTTTATAAAATTGTTGGTACATTATGTTTGCTTAATTTAGGCACAATTTATAATTTAAGATTCATCGCTAAATGTGTCCTCCCTAAGTTTGGCCTGGGTGTTGTTAATAGGGTCAATAAATTTAAAAGATTGATTAATTTAGTTTTAGATATAAATATTTGGGAGGTTGACTGTCTAAAAAGGACATCGGCATGCAGGAATTGAAGTTTGGGCCCATTATGAATGCCTTCAAAAGTGATACTGTTTATATATATCATTTGGCCAATCGTATCATTCGGCATATCAAAATTCAACCAATAGTATCATTCGGTCAATCGTATCATCCCTCAATTTTTGACTGTTTTATAAAAAAATTACCACATTAAATACAAAATTGATTTTTTATATGTACATGAATTAGAAATAATACATATTTAAACAAAAACTTCAACATAAATTTCAAAAGATATACACGAAGATCACATTTCAGCTCCAGAACATTTTCTAAGAAAATAAGAAAATCTGTTGTAAATTAGCGTTTTCAGCATACCTATATAAAACATACTATATTATTTATATTGTATAAATAAAATACTATATATTGAATAATAAAACAATATGTACATAGCATACAAATTACTATAGATGGACGCGTGTACATTCTTGCATAAACTCGCGCGTACATTCTTGAGCGTCTGCTTAAATTGCTTTAATGAACCTATCAACACTCGATCGTGTTGCACTACGTGAATCTTTATCATACAACAACAATATATATTGAATATATATAATATAAGAAGATTTTTTATATGTGTGTGTGTGTATGTGTATGTGTGCACTGCAAATGTGATTACTCATCATAATCGACGATGCGGGGTTTCTTCACCGATTTATGTATGTATAAAGATCAAAAATATGATATAGAAAATAGTTTTACTCCATCAACGTTCGAATCCTTCTTAGTTAGCGTATCCGCATATGTATCCTGAATTCGTAACACCCTGTAAACGTGACACATTCCACATATATGTCTGCGTATATTCTAAAAATGGTCAGCCGAGAAAAGCTTGTGCATTTCAATGTGTCCGACGACAAAGAAATTGCATGTTATTACAAGAGCACATTACCGCGACGCGCGTGAATTTATCACGCTGAATTGCAATTGCATTTCTCATATATCACTGTCGTTGTGTGAGTGTGTGTGTGTGCATGTGCAGCCGATGCAGCGCGCGTTTTCTGTCTTCAATGCAGCCGCGTCTTGACAGCATGTCTTCGGGCCACCATAAGCACCTTATAGCACAGCACAACTAGGAAGTCATTAGAATCTATTGACGCAAGTTATATGTAATCGAGGTACGATTAGTTGGCTGAGCGTGCCGGACACAATCACAATAATATATAGCTGCATATAATTGTATTATATATATATATACATATACATGAATTAGTATGAGCACGCTATTATTGATATGTGTGCGAAAGTTCGCGCACGCGTGAGAATTTTTGTTCCGGTTGCGCGGCAGCACGCGTGTGGTTGCGCTGCGATTGGTTCAAAGGTTTAGACTTTAGTGTAAGACTTATAATAAAGTGGGGCAGAAATTTAGTTTGGTTCAGTTTCGATTTTAAATAACTAGGTTTTAGTACCGGGCATCGCACGCACGCAAATTTATATATATTCAATTATACAATGATTTGAGTAAAAAAAAAACTTTTTAATGAAGAAAGAATAGGGCAATTTGTATTTGGGTTAAAATAAATAATCAACATTTTTATTGATCTGCAACAAAAGGGAATTATATACACAAAATAAGGTCAGCGACAAAATGTTTTAGATCATGTTGTTTTTCGTTGAACCTTTTTTGTGCAATTTTTTTTAGGTTCACATTTATATTTTTTCGGTGAGCTATTTCTTTCAAACTTCTTGTTTGTGCCAAAAAAAATCAATTATTATCATACTATTAATAAAAAAGGGACAATAAAAAAGCAGATACAAATTTAAAATTGTCGGATAAACACTAAATTTTTGTGAAATCACTGTTTAAAGACTATATTTAAATCTATATATAATTTAAATAAAGTTTAAATGTATTTATTGGCAATTCAAGTCTAACAATGTAAAATCTAAAATTTAATATTAAAAAAAAATAATAATCTATAAAATTTTAAAAATAAAAATTCATACTGTAAAAAACATATTAATATTACAGCAAATAATGCAAAAATGTAGTAAAAACAGATAAATTATAATCATTTTAGATAAAAACATAAAAACGTATTTAAAAAATGCTGGTAAAATACAAATTCATGCACAATTAATTAAATGAATGTGCAACTAAATATAAAATGTACTGATAAAAAACACACCATTTTATATGTTTTTTTAAAAAAAATATAGAAGACATTTTTTTAACATTTTCATGAAGATTAAGTTTGTATTTATTTATTGATAAAAATAGATTATTGTTAAACTCCATTAAATTTATAATTTCTATATTATCTTCAAAGATCTAAAATAATAAATAAATTTAAAAACAAATATATTTAAATGAACAGAAGTTAAAAATCACACTCACTCTCTCAAATAGTCTTTCTATCATACTATCTCTATTACACTCTCTTTCCCACTTTAGAAAAAAATAGTAATGTTTAAAATACATTAAATTTAAATAAAAAATAAAATTAAAAAAAATGTATAATTGTCCAACGACATCAATATCGAATCAATCGGTTGAATAATTTAATTATAATGGCATGAAAGCATCTCTCACTCTCACACACTATATCACACTTTCTCTTTCTCTCTTAAATACATTTACTCTCTCATCCGCTGACCCTCTGTCATGCTCACACTATAAGATAGGTTTGCAATTGTAAAAAATATAAAATAGTTAATAATAATTTTAAAAATAAATTATTAAATGGCCTATTATTCCATTCTAGATAAAAGAATAATATCTACAAAAATCAAAATCTGTTGATTAAACGGTGCAGATTTGTATTGTTTCATGATTTTTTTTATAAATATATATAAACAGTTAGAAAGTTTTTGTAGAAGTGGCAGCAGATTATATTTCCTTTCTCTCTCTCTCTCTTTCCTCTCTGTTATTCTCTTGTACTATTTTTAAAATGTTATTCTATATCACTTTCTCTCTCTCTCCTCTCTTTCTTTCTTTCTCACTCTATTACTCTCTCTCTCTCTCTTTCACACACACCATCTCCGCACTACAATAATATAAATAGATGAAAGATAAAAATTAAAAATATTTTAAAAAATTGCCTAATATTCCTTCTTAGAGAAAAGCTTACAGAATTTTAGATATGTAGATATACTTTTCGGTCAATTATAGATCAATGAGTCGAAAATTTCGTTTTTTTTTTGTACAATACATTTTTAGGGAAAATTAAAGAAAGATGTTGTGTTACCACAACAGTTTTTTAGAAGTTTTTTTAGATGGTTTCGTCTAGTTCAGAGTTTGTATTTTCATTTTTTTCTATTAATAGAATTAAAATAAGTATACATATTTGAACTCTTTTATTTCTTTTTGAACCACACAGTCAAATATATTAAAATTATGGTCCTTTTCTATTTTCTATCATGGTCTGACCTATCAGCCTATCAGTTCTACAAGGAATGACGAAAAACGTACGCAGGTATCAATTATGCTCTAAAAAAACTGAATTCTTTGCCTTCCTTTAAACTTTATGTATTGTTTTATTGATTAAAAATGTTTTTTAATTGTTATGCTTGTTTTTAGTGGATTGGATTTAATAATGAATATAAACGGTCATCCTAATGTTAAATAACTAAATTAGTTGTAGCTGCAATTTAATTACCAAATGCATAAAATTTTCTATATTAGAATTTTTCATAAGGTTTGCTTTTTATATTTTCTTAGGTTTTGAAATTGGGTCCTTTTCTCAATGTTTCTTAGGCTTTACTCTTTTTTCTTTTTTTTCTCTGCTTTAATCGAAGAGGTTGATTTTTTTGATGAATTGTTACTTTATTATCATTTGCTTTTACTTATTTTACCTCCACTTATGTAATTAATGCTCTTCATTGATTTTTACTAGATTTTCTTCTTATTCTTTTACGTTTTTTTGAGTCCAATATTTTGTCACCTATTTAACATGGTTTTACAACCACTTCCTTTACAAACATATGGATGTAAAACCCTTTTTTGAGTCCAGTATTGCATTATTAAAATTTTTCTTATCATATAACTATTGCTCTGAAAAAAAGAAAGATTTTACTTCTTCTCGGTGCTTTATAACCAAGGGTGTACCTAAAGGTTGAATTATTGGTCCTCTCCACTTCTTGATGTTTAAAAACGATCTTCCATCAAAGCTATCATTCTTCCTGACATCTTAATAAAGATGATTTACAAATATATTCACCATGTTATCCTGATGATATTAATGAAAGTATCTCTTTTATCAACATTGATTTATCATACATATAAACATTTGGTCTAGCCGAAATGACCTTCACCTAAACATTTGTAAGACACAAGCTGTCATAATTAATCAAAATAAGAAATGAAACCTTACCATTCGAATGGAATTCAATTATGCTTGATAATTCAAAAGTTAAACTTATAGTAATGGCGTAGTTATTCTTGGATGACAATAAATTCTTCCTTCAACTGGATTGATCATTGTAATAATGTATCAGCGAAATTTTATGCTACACTTAGAAGAGGATAGCCTTTTCAAATTTGTATGTCTCTTTATACTAGAGTTTCTTTGGTTAAGTTTCTTGTAAAAAATTGAGCTGCTATTTGTCTGAATCGGAGGTCTAGGGGTGGGATTCCGCAAAGTATTTCCAGGGATGCCGTTTGCTTGGTTTGTATGAGACCAAGGCATATTCTAAATACTATCCACTGGATTCGCAGCATTTTAGTTTTGCTGAGGTCGATGATCGAGATAGGACCATACTCCAGGATAGAGCAAATTGCTGCCTTAAAGTTAATTAACATATCCGATATGTAAACGATGTGAACCCCACCAAAAGCCGCTAATAGAACTTAAAAAGTTAATACTCCTCGTGCATTTCCTTGCTGTTTCCTCGAAATGGTCCTGCCATAGACTTTTTGCATCCAACGTTACACCAATTATACAGTGGAACGGAAGAGCACAATGGGTCCATCCAAAATCAATCTTAATCTACACCAAGGTACTTGAAATGTAGTGAGTTCTTGAGCGGCTTACCGTGGTGGTGTGTACACGTTTTCCACATTTACAAAATATAACTTTTACCTATTTTTCTAAATATAGAAATTAACTCACCTTCTCTCCGCATGCCCATCTTGACGCACTTGCGGTACCTGCAGAACTGGCACTGGTTCCGGTGGTGCTGGTCGATTGGGCACGTTCGATTGCCACGGCACGAGTAGGACAGGTTGCGTCGCACGGAGCGCTTGAAGAACGATTTGCAGCCTGCGAATTAGAATTGTGTTTGTGTTTATTTATTTGTCGCATTAATTTCGAATACACGGAATATAATTAAATTATCTATGTATAGCTATATTATGGTATATATTATATGCATGTTTATATTACACAACGAGATCAAAATTCAAAAAGCTCGGCCGCAACCCAAAACTTTACGGGCGCAAAACCTGATATCACCACAAAGGAGTTGTTGGCTACACATCGCAACCCTATCCTTATATATATATATATATATACATTAAACTGACTATATATAAAATATATTCATGTTTATTATGCTCATGGATATACGCTTTTTGCTCGGAGGAGCGTTGCGTGCATGTGGCGCATATTAAACCCATAATCGGCATCTGACACCGCAAACTGTTCGTAATTAAAACACACGGCTGGAAAACGTGGAAAACTTCTCTAATTATTTGCGTCGCGCAGACTCGGAGCGTCACGCCGCAGTGCCACTGTGACACACATACCCCTATGAAAATACTGGGTAGACATTTTTGGAATCACCTGCTCGCGGTTTAAGCAATATAATCGGGAAAACTCCACGAAAATCTCCAATAATCTGAATACAATTCGGTTGGCAAATCGCTCATATCCTTTTGCATTGCCGCGTCGAGTGAATTTTCCGCGTATTTTCAGGATGTTTGCACTCGCATCATCTAATTTGCATACCTGTTGGAGTGCGTTCATTGTAACGGCATAGAATCCATGTACACGCTTTGTCTAAGCGTCTGACATCCACAAACGGGTTGAGGAAATGTACAATTATAATATATATATATGCCTAATAGTCTTCCAGAGAGGGGTTAAAACAGTTTTCTTACGTTACACTCGCTTACTCGGGTGTATAATATATATATACTATATTATATACACAAAGACGAAAACGACACGCGCATCCGGATGTTATGACATCGCTAATTTTCAGTGACATGTGTTTGAGAGTCCCGTTTTGATATGTAAATAATTATAATTTGTGATGAATATCGCATGTGTTTGCTCTGTATGTTAGGTTATGTGTAGAAACGCTCGTATGCGTGTGTGTGTGTGTGCGTTAATGGCGCGCGCAACTTGTGGCCGCGCTTAATGAGAAGCAAATACACCGGGAAAATGTCAACGTGCACCCCAGTGGGTTCGCACTAAGCATACACGGGGTGGAAATGTGCACACTCACACACACAGACAACGCGAGTGTGTCGCTGATTATAATTATATAGATTTGGGGTATCAAGCGTAAGGAAATACGACAATCTCAAATAATTATAAACAAATATGCTAAACAAACCGCGCGAATGGAAATATAATTGGTAGTTCTAACCATAAATGCTAAATGCGGGGAGGTGTGGGAAGCAGAGTATAATGATACTGAAGAAGGCAATACATTTATATTCTTGCCAAAATTAGTTTTGCTGTTAGTAAAAAATTATAAGCATTTGACAAGAATTTACATAATTTAATATTTTTTTTTTATTGTAAACACTATATATTATGTAGAGTAGGAATAGCTTTTTTAGATAATATAGAAAAATAAATAATAACGACAGCAACCGCTTATCTATAAAAATTTAGCTCGATATTTAAAATAGTACAACAATTTGTATTGTCTGAAAAACATTTTAGAAAATAATAACAATTTTTAGTTTTTTTTTATAAAAAACAACATCATTTTTTATGTTTTTAGTTTAATTTGGTGGGATAACAAAGGGTTGGCCTTTGCTTTAGTGATCCCTCCCAAAAAAAAAGTATAGGGAACATTGCCCCTCTAACAAAATGTATATTAGTTTTGAAATCACCAATAACAATAGGATGTCCAGCTACTTATAAGGCGATAAGTGGCCCGGATGGGCCCTTTTTGCCTTTTTTTCAAAGCAACAAATTACAACCTAATAACAGTATTCATATTCATATATTAGAAATTCATGTATAAAACCATAATATAAAAAATAATATTATTTATTAAGGAATTAAGAGTAGTAGAAGTATATTTTTCGGTATTTGAACGTTTTGTCTATTTTTAAGTGTAATATAATGGCTAATGGACACAGTAAACTTAGAACGACTTTTTCGAATGAAAAAACAATATCGACCATTTAAAGGCTAAATATGTGATTGCGGGATTTCAAGCGAATCCAAAACACATTTAAAAAAACAAATAGACAAAAGCAAGATAGAAACATTAAAATAAGGGTTTGGTAGCGAACAGGAGATTGTTTTATCGGCTCAAGTTACAGTTACCCCTGATGATAATAAAATGGCAGTATTTAATATAGGAATTTGGAAATGATTAAAAGGTTGAATACCTATAGGGATTCAAATGAAGGATAAGGGAATTCAGCTATATTTAATAATTTTATTTATAATAGCAATGAAATATTAAAAGTTACCAAATAAACTCCAGTAATATCATTGAATAATACCGCATAATATCTATAATATTGCAAATATGTTTATTTATTTTTTTACTTATACAGTAATTTAAAGTTATATACCTAATATTATAATAAATAATTTAAAATACAACGAATATTATAAGAAATATTGTTATTATCAAAAATATTTTCACAAATAGAACGATTTTATTTTATATTGGCGAATATAATAATACAGTTATTTAAAGTCTATATTCGAATATGCATAATAATTTAAAAACGCCACTAGAATTATAGGTAATAAGAAAAATATTAAAAATATTTTCAAAAAAAACTAAGATTTTTTAATATTTGCAAATATTAAAATATTATTTTTTTATGAAAAATATCACAAATATCAGAAAATATTATAAATACTTATAAAGATATTAAAAAATATCCGAATATCTAAAATATGTTATTGAATATTAAAATGTATTTTCGAATCTCAGAATATCGCGAATATAAGAAAACCAATTGACTGTAGCGAAAAACAAAATATACATTTTTTTATTAAATAACTTCCCGATTTTGATAATATACATTACACGATTTTGAATATTTTCTACATTAAAATATTTGCAAATACTGAAAATATTTGCGAATACTAAAAATATTTAGGAATATGCATAATAATACAAGAATACAGAACAACAAAATAAGAATATACGATATTATTATTAAGCAATTTGCAAATACCAAGAATAAGAAATAATATTCTTCAATATTGAAAATATTGGAAATATATTCCAATTTAAAAATATATATTATTTTTAATGTAAACATCAAGAATAAATAATAATAAATTATTTGAGATTATTTAAAATCAGAAAATGTATTTTCTTATATTTAAATTATTAATAATTATAGTTTTTTTATACTTTTCTGGATAATAATATATTTGCGAATTCTAAAAATAATTTCCAAATACTCAAAATACAGAACAACAAAAAAAGAATACAATATTATTAATTGCAAATACCAAGAATATGAAATATTATTCAACAATATTGAAAATAATGCAAATATAAATTTAAAAATATATATTAATTTTAATATCAAGAATACTAATAATATATTTGAGAATACTAAAAATAATAAAAAATGTTTTCTCAAATCTTAGAAATACATTTCATATTTCGAAATATACAACATATTAAATATTATTAATAATATATAATACGATGTAAATGATTATGTCAAGTAATTTGCTCTTCGGAAATTACCTCGTTTTTTCACAAATCAAATATAATTGATAGCGTACGTATGTTCTATAAACTACGAACGCGAATTTTAATGTCACTTAATTTTATTTTGGTAATTAGGTATATATTAGCTAGATTATCAATTCATTTCGCGATAGTTCTTTTTTATTGCGTTTATGAAACACCAAATAAGGGTATTTTTTCATCACGAGTTCATTGAATTTTGGATGCCATCCATCGATATTATTGTTGGTTTTGCGGAAAATTTTCTTGCGTTGCATCGTAGACGGACCAGCAATTCTTTAAAACAAGCTTTAAGCCTCCAGTCTCCACAACATTTACGCCCAATAAAATCGGTTTGACAAAAGAAATGACAAAAGAAATTCTGGCATATTTCGATAGACACCAAATTGTAGACACCAAATTGAAA
>JAAAKO020053238.1:0-10898 GCA_010015015.2 Bolitophila cinerea | reverse complement strand
AAACTGGTCCATTTCGTGTCTATATATTAAAGTCTATGTATATGACCGTCGATAGAATTTTTTACACCTTATAACCCAATTCCCACTTATCTGATCCAGCTCAAACTTGGGACATTACACTCGTTTGTACGGGATAGGTATTATATAATTAGTGAGTTATAAATTGCAAGTGTTAAATTATTATTATTTCCAAATATTTTACCTAAAAAAGGCAGAGATGACAACATATGACCAAATAAAGTCTAATGAGTAAAATATGGCCAACTATGCCCTATCAAGTATGGCTTCTAAAAACGAGAATCTATTAAAACACATTTACATAATCAATTACACATAAATAATTTCTCGTTTCCGCAATATTGCTCTACCCTACTGTACAAAAACTATAGATGTAGTGTTAATAACTGCTTCTTGATAAAATTCTTCGTAAAATTTCCTTATTTATTTAATAATTAATATAATTTTTCAGATCCGACTTCTTACGTCCCACCGAAATTCCCACCGAAATTCCCACCGAAATTCCCACCGAAATTTTGAAAACAACTCTGGTCTGTAATTGCTTTTGAATCTACCGCCTCTTCACTTCTTTATTGAAGCGGAGGCCAGGTCGGCGGCGCAAAGGCTATTTCTAATGGATGTTGGAAGTTATCACGTACAGATCACGCCTCTATCTAGAGCGAGACCATATCTTCATAGTCAAAGTTTGAAATGCCGTCCGATTACGTCGTACCAACATTCCGCTCTGAAAGGGGCTGGTATACACAATGCCAGCTCCCAAGCATTAGATATGTCCATGTCCCTTGGGGGATACGCTTTGGTTTTTCAGACAGAAGTGTATGCAATCCTCGTCTGCTATCTACATTTGCACGGACATCCAAGCAGCTTTGAGAGCGTTAAGTGCATCCATATTTACTTCAGGATTAGTACTTGACAGCTGGAAAAAGCTTCAAGAGCTAACACGCCGGTCTTTTGTAAGCTTAATTTGGGTCCCTGGTCATTCAGGGATTCCATGTAATGAGCAAGCAGATGTTCTGGCTAAGACGGGTAGTGAATTATATTTCACAAAACCAGAACCCGTCGTCAGAATTTCGACATCACTCAGAAAATCCTGGGTTAGATACCTGACGAAAAACGGCCAAATCTCACACTGGACCTCCAGGACTGGTTTCGAAATATCTAAGTTATTCCTATAGAGGCCCAGTGAGACGTTAACCAAATCGGCGCTTAACTTTAAGCGCCGAGATATCGGCTTAGTTTGCGGAATCTTAACCGGTTACTGTAAACTAAATAAGCACCTGCATATAGGTTCGGATTTTCCGAAAAACCGACATGTAGCAGGTGCGGAGAAATTGAATCTTAGGTACATTTTCTCGCCGAATGCCCCGCACTAAGCCATCTAAGAGTGTTTCGCTTACGCCATATTTCTTGAGATGAACTTCACCGCCTTCGTCTTGTGAATATCCCAGAGTTCAATAGATAATCTAGTAGATTCCCGGATTGCAACCGTCTCTAAGAAACGGGTTATAGTTAGTATAATGGACCCTCCTGATGGCCTACGTGCTGAGCAGGTCTCTGTGAGATGGTCCCCATCCCCTCATCATCATCAACTAGGTGTTAACTTTTCTATGCTTAGCTGGAATCGGTCTTATTCGTGTGATATCGCAATACGTTCAAATTCGTGGGTTGCGATCTAACCTTTTTGATGGTGGTTCATCTGGTGTACCTCAGATAGCCTGTTGTGTCCTCATTTTTTAATAATTTTTATAAATGACGTGGCCAATATTTGTAGATAATCTTCATGCCTTATGTATGTTGATGATCTGAAGATATTTTTAGTAGAATTGATAGTACTTCGATCGGATATTTTGATCCTGCAACGAGATTTAGACTAGCTCTTATCAGGGTGCCAGAAGTATTGCCTTTTTGATAAATTAGAAATTGTGAATGATGATGAATGAATCCGATTTTGTCAAAGTACTGCTTTTAAGGTGCTCCCCTTGAGAGAGTCTTTCTATTGCAGATTTTAACGTCCCATTCAGAACGACTCGTTCAAATGTATTTCCACGGTTCCGGGGACATATATCTAATTATGCACGGTCTGAGCGAATGAATCGTATGTTGTGGAATCTTTCAATGGAATTCCCGACATTTTGCTAAAATTCTATTTGCGTGGATTTTGTTAAAGGGATTTTTCCGGAAGTTCTCCTGGATTTCAGAAAAAAAATCCCCGGGATTTCTCCTGGCATTCAGTGGGATTTCCCTGGTATTTTATAGGATTTCACAGGTATTTCCCGCACATTTTTTTTTTTTGAGGGACTTTACAAGTTTTCTCTGGAGGAAATCCCGGGGAAATTCAGTGGAAATTCCAGGGAAATCCGTCGGAAATCTCAAGGAAATTTTGAGAAATATACCGAAAACATACCGGGGAAATCCCGGAAATATCTGATTAACTCATTTCTGGAAATAATGATTTATCAAGATTTCTCGGTAAGAAATCCCGGGGAAATCCTGGGAAAATGCAATTAAAATCCCGGGGAAATCCCAATGAAATCCCGCGAAAAACCATGTAAAATCCCGGGAATATAATGAAACTATAGTGTCTTGTAGGTTTAAACGAAAAACTTAAAATTGGAACCAGCTATTTATAGCAGGAGAAAATCCTTAGTCTTTTCTAACACAAAATATATAAAAGTATAAGTTAAAAAGCTTAGGTAAAATATTTTTTTTCCTTACCAAATTTAAACTATTGATTTTAAATGGAATTCGATTTAATTCAGCTCTATATGGATTATGATTGAAATATGCTATAGTTTGGTTTAGACCAAAATAACCAGAATAAGAATAATCAACATCGAACGATCAATATTTTACCTGGTCCCACTTTTAGTTGAGTAAACATATATATCAAATAAGACTTGATATTTAATACTCTACTCTCTAGTATACAGATTTATAAAACTATTTTATTATAAAAATCCACAATTTACAAATATTTAATATGCAACCACTTTTGTTTCGATCAAAAAGTCTATAAAACTCGCATAACAATGAACACACGAGTGCTTTATGAATACACGAGTATATATCTTTTCAACCTCGTAACCTAACCACCCTCAACAAAACTAATAAAAAACAAAATTAAATAATTTGTCTACGAATGCGGAGATAATACAACATATTAAATGCATACACGCTCCGCAGCTTTCGGGGTTAATACGCAAGTCGTCCATATTAAAATTTATATTATATTATATATGTATATATATACAAATGGTACACACCGTATATAATTCAACAATATAGAAGAGGGTGCGGATTACAAACAATAAACGCTCCGCACTGCCAGATCATTACACTTGCACTCAAGTGCCAAAATTAAACTTAGATACTCGTGCTCGCATTTATATTGAAAACCCAAACAGAGATTCCCTGTCAACGATGGCGACGCCGACCGAGGACGCCGACGCCGACCCTGCGAGACGCTGCGACGAAAAGGGTGCACCTGTTTTATTAAAAACGCAAATAGAAAGGGGCGGCGGAAATGATATAGCATGTTATCTGGTGTTTTGTGCGTGCGTGCGTGCGTGCGTGGACGTTTAATACGTGTCTTTCAGAGGAGTACGTTCGCTCACCCTTCTCGTCAGACAAGTACAAATGTACGTACACACGTAATAAACGCACATTATTCGGCAATATAATTCGTAATAAATGATTTGATGATCTATTGATCTATTATTATTACCATGGCAGAGGGGCATTTTCGAATAGGATGTGTGTTATGAATATTTAGTAATTAAATAGGAATACGGTACTTGTGATATGCGAAGGGTGCGCTCGTATATACATATAGACGACTGATTAATTACATATGGTCAGAGACTGCCTGCAGCAAGTTCATGGTTTGGTGCTATTTGCTCTTCAATTATTAAATAATAATAATAATAATATATTATCACAACTTCTCAACACTTCGCCCACTGCTCCTGATTTTATTACGAAATTATTTTTTCCCTGCTAAATCCCACCTCCCCTGGTTTTAAAGTAAAAATCTATTTTTTGGTAAATGATTTTTAGGACAGAGCGTGTTTAAAAGGTTGAGAAATTAAATAACGGAATACTATACAAAAAAGCAATAGAAAATAATATTTTTATTTTTTATAGTCTTTAACAACCGAAAATCACCTCACCCTTTATTTTGGATCAATTATGCCAAAATGTAAGTTTAATATTAAATATATCAAGTGTTTTATCAATTATTCATGAATTTATAAATAACATAATTCGATATTTTACCAACAGGATGATTTCTTTATTTAATTTTTATAAAGATTATAAATAATTAAAACTTTTTATTATTTAATAAATGACATAGTCTTTTGTTTGAAATCAATCACATTTTATTTTTATTAAAAAATTAGTAAAATGTATTAAAATTACATCAAAAATATTTCCAAGCTCCAAAACAATGAAAAAAGATGTTTTTTATTTAGAAATGATATTTAAATAATGTATACATAAAAACCATTTAAATTTAAAATAAATAAAAATCATATATAATTAAAATGGGTACCAATATTTTTTTGCGTTCTTCTTTAATTTGAATGACGCAAATTTTGTTCTATAAACACAGAAAACAAAATTAATTCTAAGTTTGAAATTTTTATTTAATTATTATGAATTTATATATAATAAATCGCATTCTTTTATTTTTTTAAGTCTCTTTTATATTATTTAACACGTAATATTATTTATTTCTAGGGCTCGGATGTTTAGATGATTTCAAATTGCTAAAAAATACCTATACAAATACAAAACATATGAAAAAAAATAACGTATGTAAAAAATGTTCTAAATCTAAAAATGTGATTGGCGCAAATTTAAAAGTCTCCATATTTTTTAAACTCAGGCCACACCGGAAAAATATCTCAAAATTTTTTAATTCGATTAGGACTTTTCATCGCATTTTTTTAAATGGTTCACCTAAGATCATGTTTTTATGATTATATCATAATTTAAGTTTTTCTAAATAAAAATATCTTTTAAAATAAATAATTATGGTTTATATTTTATAATATATACTTTGTTTTATGTTGCATTTGGGTTTTAAAAATATTTTCAATTTTTAAAAATACAAATTTCAATAGGTACAACTGTTAGTTTGGCTAGTTTAATATTTGATATTTTTTTTGTTAATAAAGTAGAATTTAATTTTCTCTTGAATTTTTTTTTTAATTTTAATTTATATATATTTAATTTTATCATTTATCATTATTCCATATGAACATATTTTAGTTTAACCCTAGGATGGGCAACACTCTGGGGGCGTTAACATGACCAAGAGGCCTCGATAAGCCCACTATTTTAATCAATATATATCCATATTATTTATGTTTTTTAAAAATATTTTCATATTTTAGTATTCGTCAGATTTTTTTATTGCATGAACTAATTTAATAAAAAAAAAATATATATTTTTTAACAAGTGCGCAAAGATTGGACAACGTATTTGGCTTTCATAGACGCAGAAAAAGTTACCAAAAAAAAACAAATTGTTAATAACCACCCACAGAATTCATAAAAATAATTAAACAAGTTATGGAAATAATAAAAAATTGAATGAAAATATGAAAAACATTTTTGCCTGAAATCTTACAACAAGTTACATTTAATTTTTTTTTTATTTAAGTGCAATTTACTATTTCTATCATTAAAATAGAAAAATCTTCAGAAAAAAAAAAATTTTTCAATAAATTGTTCAAATAAACAGCAAACACATTTTAATAACAAGCCTTTTTTCTCCTTTTTATTTTTTATTTTCATTTTGTGATTTTTTTTGTTTCCTTTTTTCTTATTTTTTATTTAATAAGACATCTTTATTCCTTTATATTTATTATTTTAAAGCGTGGAAGATCTGCATTTAATATTAGGTAGAGGGAAGAGGTAAATTCAATGGTTTTTGCCATTATGCCAAACAACCTTATACAGCCTTGTTTAATTTCTGGTTATCTATCTAGAAATCGGAAATTTACCGGCCCACTTGGGTCCAAGGACGATTTTTATAATAAACGCGGGGTAATGAAATTTTATATGGGGCGATTGCATGGAAATGAAATGAAATGGTCGTCTTATGACAGCTCGTTTTTGTTTACAAAATAAAAACCAAAAAAAAAAAAAAACGATTATTTCAGCGTTTCAGCTATTTCATTAAATAATAATATGGTACATGTTGTTGCTGTTGTTTGCCGAAGCCGTTAATTGAATTATGAGTCCGGCATTTTATTTATCGCTTAACCACAAAAAAAAGATTTTTTATTCGTATTTAACCTATTTTTTTTGTAATATCCATTGGCGTATCATTACAAAATGTATTTAATTAGGTGACAGGCAAACTATATCTTGTAAAAATCTACCAAAATTATAGGATCTAATAAATCTATTTACTAATTAATCCATAAATATATATATATATTTTTTAATTCATTTATTTTGGTGTATCAACATCATAGGTTATTTATATATTTAATTTATAAATATTGTGAATTGTGAACACCTTTTCGCCTATTTTCCGTCTATCATACTCTATCTATTTCTCTTATGTTATCTACATTACGAGTGCAAGCAATGTAAAAATAATGATGTTAAATATTATATATCAATAAGAAACAAAACAAAGAAAATCTATCTGGGGAGCTATTCTTGAATCGATCTGTTATATTTAAGTAAAATTAAATTTACAATTTAGTTGTGTATCAAACCTTATTTTAATATTTAAAATTCCATACGTAATTTTAATTTCGATTTTTGAACCTAAATAATTTTTGGTACGTTATAATCATGTATTATATTTTAAAATCATTTCGATCCTAAATATAGGTATGAAATCGTAAGAACGATTCGAGAATAGCCCTCCTGTTTTGTTTAAAGGTTAGTATAAACTTTATTTATTCATTTATGAAGTATTTAAATATTTTAATCACTAGTTAAGATTTAGGATTAGCTAGCACTTTTTTTTGTTTTCTATACCCATATTTATTATTCTTCTGTGTAACTGTTATGTACTCCACTTCTCTAATAAAAGTAATTATATGTAGATTAATAAAAACAATAATAATAATATTATTATTATTATCAAACAAATATCATAAAAATATCAAAAGGTGATAATTCATCCTGCCCCTGCACTTCAATTTTGTGACAACGCTACTGCTGAAATAGAACTGTCATAAGACCACCAGAATCGGACACTGTTTTTTCATATACTCCGCCTCTACGTTACTCCGTGCTTGGGTTGCGGACCAAAGTTTAAGAATCACTGATCACTCTTCTAGTATGAAAATCTCTAGAAAGGACTATCTTGATCATAGTAATAATATCGTAATTTTAAAATATGATGAACAATATTTTAAAATATGACTTTTATTTGAGCTTAAAATTCCATAGTTTTTTTAATAATTTGAAGAATGGTTGTATATTTTTTGTTAGATCGGAATAACGGAATGTAAAAGCTACTTTTTTATACATTATAATTACAGCTGTAATACTTGTAAAGGATGATACTAACTTTTATGTGGTAATGGAAAAGGGACTGAGAAAATAACGGGATTTTATCTATTAAATGATGAATAATGCAAGCGCAAACATTTTTTGTATAAAATCTCACTATGTATTAATAATTAGCATTATACGTTTTTTCCACATAAACTACTATTTTTCTTCGCCTAAAAGTGTATACAACAAATTAACACCATATAACTCGTGTCACGTATATCAAGAAAAGCGCGTTTGTTGCGCAAAATGTAGGTTGGCATTCGATTAAATGTGACATACGTTCAGAATTCGCGAAAATGCGACATACGTAGTCCATAATTAACATCAGCTATTCAATAACTGAAAAATAACTACATAACTATTCCGTAAATGCGCCTCAAAATATTCAAATTTAATGCGCGCGTAAACACAGAATTCCAAACAGCCACAAAGAATCTGCGCGAGTCCATTCGTTTTTGTATAAATATGCTCACACTCATACATACATACATATACATACACAGACCCTGGCACGGGCAGTCGGGCATTTAAGCAAGCATTTAATTGCACATATCAACATTGGCATAACTGTAATATGTCGTCAAGAGTGTATTCGGTAATAAGTATTTGTGAGTGTCTGTATATGTGTTTGTGTGTGTGTCTGTCGTATGTGTGGCGTACATTTTATTTTTTATCAGAAAATTCACAATGTACAAATAAATTAAATTCCTCATTAATATAAGTGCAATGTATAGAATAATCGGAGTGCGCACGCGTACGCGCGTTATTTTATTTATATATACAAACAAATATTCGTTTATTTTTGTTTATAATAATGTTTAATTTTGAAGGAAATTTCTTATTATGTGTACCTTCTACATATGCCACTGTATATATGCTCTATAACTGTTTGAGATTCTCACCTGCCGCCTGCAGGCACACGGCGTGCACAGAGTAAATAGTAAATACCTGTAATAGGTTATCTTAATTGCTTCGCATATACACAAATGAGGTCTAAAGCACTTTCCTTATTTCGTTCGTTTGAAAATATTGATATATTATATGCACTACTTATATATATACATACGACAATCTACATGGGTGGCTATGAGGTATCAAAAGGAGCCGAGCTCAAGAAACATAATGGGAATGACACCGCGATATCTTGAGCGTACCGCGTGGTCTGAACTCTATAAAGGCGCGCACGTTCTTATCCGTTTGTTTAATTCGCTCGATTATCGACAAATTTTTATTTTATTGAGTGGTTTTTACTTCGATTCTTACATCGTATGCAAATTTATACCTGTTTCCATTTCGTATGCACTATGTGCACTGTGTGCAGGTTGCAGTTTTGAGCAGGTAGCATATGATAATATGCAAATGAAAAATTTAAAGTATTTTATAAAACAAAAACAGATGCACTGTGAGAAACGAGATTGAATGACATTCTATAAATTTAAGTGTATATGTATGATTTAAACAGAAGCACTTTTAAATTTGTGTAAAGCATAAAATATTTAAAAAAGGGGAAATAAAAGTGCATGATTTATATTTTAAATGATCATATCGTCTAAGGACTAAGGATAAAATACTCCTATCAATAATGATAGGCTACTTTTCGGTAATGATGCAGTTATGTTTATTTTTGTACGATATGTACATAAAACTCCACACCTGAGAAACAAATCAAATTCTATGATAAGAGTATTTTATCCTTAGTGGACGATATAGTATACTGTTTTTTTTAAACATAAGATCTAAATGATTGATCTAAAAAGTGGGTTTGTAGAAAGGTGCTCTCAATATTATATACCATTGAGAGATAGACACATATTTCTCCAATATTATTGGTGTGGGAAATTAATTTAAAAATGCGCGTTTATAACACAGATTTTTCGGGAGACTGTTTAAGAGGCAGCGTTAATCCAAAATAGCATACTAAAGAAAAAAACTTGCCTATAGTAAAACTCTGTAAGACCGATGAAGTCGAATCGCCAGTCAAACAAATCTGTAGCATGTGTTGGAAACAAATATTTAGGGGCATATGAAAAATAACTCGATTTGACTCGATTGCTCTTACATACTTCGACTACTGATCAACTACACCTTCTCTGTAATAATAATTTTTGTTTTTGCTATTTATTAAATTAAATAATCTTATTTTTGTCCATATTTTTTGCGTTGATTTTAAAACAATTCTAAAAACCTAAATGATTATTACCAGAGAATGGTAAAGTGTAAAAGATGAGTCCATGATAGTAGAACCAAGTAACATCGGTAAATAAATTCATAGGAAAAGCAACTAAAAAAAAAAAAATCGGGCAAAAATCATTTTATTCATCAATATAATTTCATTCAAGAGTGATACATTCAGCCCAAAGGAGCTCTAACATTTTTATAGAACGATTTATCTTTGTCCTCAAAGTAGGCCTCAGTTTCAGCGATGACTTCCTCATTCGAGCCAAATCGTTGTCCGCCAAGCATTCTTTTCAAGTCTGCGAACAGGTAGTAGTCGCTATAGGGGCTATATCAAATTTGGACTATACGATGCGGAAGCAATTCGAAGCCCATTTATTGATTTTTTACCATCGTTCTGATGGACTTGTGACACGGTGCTTTGTCTTGAAGAAACAAGATTTTCTTCTTCTTCGCTATTGATAGTCTTGCCTTTCCAAAGGTATTCTCATGGACAAATGTTCATGCTAAATAAACACGTTCCTTTGATAATGTGTCATCTGTCATTTATCTCGTGTAACTTCACTTTGCGATTTTCCAAAATATGTTTTCTGGAATTTTGATGTTTTCCGGAGTAACCACGTCTTTTGGCCTTCCAGAACGTTCAGCATCATTGATATGGTGTCTGTACGGCCGCGTTTAAAGTCATAAAACCATTTCTCAACCATCCGTCTCGACGGATCAGAGTCCGGATTGCACTTATCAAGCCAAGCTTTAGTTTCAACAATGTTTTTTCACATCAAATAGCAAATAGCAAACCACAGTAACTTGTGAACTAATAATCGGAATGACATCAGATTTTTTACATTAATCATTTGAAGGTTGGCACTTTGGCCGCCATCTATGGGTCATCCTATGGACTTAGCTACCGATGTTACTATGTACCGCAATCAAATTTACAGTGAGCATTTTTTCTTCTCGCTGAGCTTTTTATTAGGTGCACAAAAAATGTTTTCCGTTGGCGATCAAATTTATTTCTTATATAAATAGTAAATAGGGTACACAAACATTTCTCTATTTTTTATGGGAACCTAAATAAACAAAAATGTTACCGAACTAAATCTATAAAAATAAACGTTTTGGATATAATATAAAAAACATTTATTTCTAAACATTTTTATCTTGTTAACAATAAG
>JAAAKO020053227.1:0-10899 GCA_010015015.2 Bolitophila cinerea | reverse complement strand
AGGAGAACCGGCAGGGGTTTCAGCAGGGGAACCAGCTGGGGAACCAGCTGGGGATCCGGCAGGAGAACCAGCAGGGGAACCAGCAGGAGAACCGGCAGGGGTTCCAGCAGGGGAACCAGCAGGGGAACCAGCTGGGGAACCAGCAGGAGAACCAGCAGGGGCACCAGCAGGGGAACCAGCTGGGGAACCAGCAGGGGAACCAGCTGGGGATCCGGCAGGAGAACCAGCAGGGGCTCCAGCAGGGGAACCAGCAGGAGAACCGGCAGGGGCACCAGCAGGGGAACCAGCGGGGGAATCAGCAGAGGAACCAGCAGGGGAACCAGCTGGGGAACCAGCAGGGGAACCAGCAGGGGAACCAGCAGGGGAACCAGCAGGGGAACCAGCAGGAGCACCAGCAGGTGCTTCAGTACCGCGAATTTGGGCCAGCTTGTTAGCGATCAGTTGAGACAACTCACTAGCATCAGCTGAAATACCAGCTTCGGCATTGCGTAGAGCGGACAGCGTTTTAGCGAGCAGTTGAGACTCCGCATTGCCTGTATTCTCTAATGCTTTAGCAATTTTATTATAGATGCCGGAAAAAATATCAACTTTGTTTGTTTCTGAGGAGTGGACGCACTGGACGGCCAGGATTAGGCAAACGACAGCGATGAACTTCATGGTGTTTTTTTTGTTGGACTATTGAATCTTTGAAGAAATTCAAAATTGAACTGATAATTTTTCGAAGGAAACATTTTGGTTTTATAGTAATTTTTGGGGATGTGCCATATAAACACAGGTGGTTTAAACTTTAGTGTAAATATTATTTGATTGTTTTCTACCTAAACATACACAGGTGATTTAAGTGTACATATTAACTTTTTTTTATATAATAATATAAAATTAATAGACACAAGAATGTGCCAATTTTGTTTTTAAATTAAAGTATTTGTAAAAAACACATTTTGACTAAATAATAACAAAATACATTGAATTTGAATGGTATTCCAATTAAATTCTTAAAGCTATTGCTACTTATTGTTTTACCTCATATTTCACCTTTATTAATTACCAATTTGACATCACCTATCTATCTTCTTTTTTAGATTTTTTTTATTCTTTTTCCACTGGCATGAAAACGATACCTAAAACCTTAAATGATTTCAGGATAAATATTATTTTACCGTATATTTCTTAAGCTTTTGAAAGCATCAAATAAATAGCTTTATATACATAACAATCTTATGACTAATCATCAGTCCGGATTTAGTACTAAGCATAGTACAATTGCAGCTATTTTGAAAGTTACTGATGATGTAAGAAAAACATGAAAATCGTTAACCGGTTAACCGGCTACATTATAAGACCGTTTATCCGGATAACCGGTCCTAACCAGTCTAAATAGGATAACCAGTTTTTAATCGGTCGGTTAGATTTAATTGAAATCCGGTTGACCAATTCGAACCAGTTCCGGTAAAATTTAAATGGAATGATCATATTAATATTATATCCGCTTCAAACAGACACAAGGTTCATGGACATTTATGTTCGATTTGAAATGGACGTAAGATTCATTAGAAGCAAATATAATGTCCATAAAAATCTATGTATTTGCAAAATCGGACATAATGTTAGTGGACCGTAAGTCACTTTGTGACTTTGGACATTATGTCATTTTCTGAACACATCGATTTTTTTTAAATTTATTACATTAAACTAAGAATGATTAATGTCGTATCATAGAGGAAGTGGATATAGGTCCATATTGGTCCATGTTTTTTATATTGGTCTAAATTTGTTTTTTGGCATTTATGCATTTTATTTTCTTATCGATTAAATTCTTTTTTGTAAAGATTTCTTTCCATTTATGTCCATGTCACAGTTTTTACTCAAACTTATTTAATTAGAAATATCTATTTTGCGATGTTTCTCATTTTTTCTTATCTTTAATAGGAATTTGGATTATATTCATCTTTGTTAAATTTAAATAATAATTTTATAGTTTTTGTTTTTTTTTAAAGAATTAAATCATTTTTAATTTAATTTTGTTGTATTCTATTTTGGCCTTATAAATCAAAAAAACATTTCGGGTTGCCAGATTGAACCTGAACTGCAATTTCTTCAATTCCCAATTTAATCGAGGATGCATACTAAAAATAAATGACGCGAAATTATAAAAGATTGTGTTTAGAACAATACTGCAATCACATACATTAATCAGTCACTCTCAAATCCTGAAAAAAGTATTTAATCCAAGTAGTCTGGACTCTTTAATAGTTTTTGGAATGAGAAAGATTCATAAAGAGTGGTCGGAAAAAGCTTCTTTGGGTAATTAGCTCGCTTTACTATATAAGATACGCTATTTTTCCATTCCATAATGTTTTTTATATCAAACTTTTTGGTTTTTTTCCACTGTTTGCTTTTGTTTAATTTGGCCATTGGAAAAAGATTATACAGTTATAGTTTGAAAATCGTTTTAAAATAAATATTTTTTTTTTAAATTCAATATGCAACTGTTCAAATATTATCAGCCGAGGTGCTGTTTAATCGATCTTTTTTTATTTAGGTAGGTACACCTAAATCTACAATTTAGATGTGGTAACAATCCTCATGGTATTTATGCAAATTCTATACATTAATTTAAATATAATTTTTGAAAATATGTTTAGTTATAAATAGATAAAATGATAGTTTAAATCACCTGTGTTTATTTTGTTTAGACAAATATGGATAATCAAGTTGAAATTAACTGATCTAATTTATTTCATCCACCAATATGACTATAAAACCCAAGATTTCCCTTCGAAAATTCATCAGTTCAGTTTTGTACTTCTCAACAGTAAAACAAAAACAATCTCACCATGCAGATCATCGCTATCGTTGTCGCTGTTGCAGTAGCCGCCCAATGTGTCCTCGCCGCTCCAGCGGCCGACGATCAGCTTCTTACCAGCATCGTTTGGGATTTGGTTAAGGGCGGTATTTTGACCGGATAGATGGTGTTCCTGCTGGACCTTCCAATGGTGTATTTAACAATGGCTGTTATTATCTTTAATAAATTTGTATCCAGATTCTGCCAACAGCGGTTTTCTCAGCCAAGTTACCTAAGCACTTAATTTGGAATGTAAATAAATTAATAATTCAATTTTAATGATTTTTTTTAAATGGTTATAATTATGGTACAATAACGGTGAGCATGACGACTGCAATGACAGCGGTAGCGCTCTAATGTCTCGTTTTTCATGTTGCGTTGCATTCCCTATATAAATATAACGGTGAGTCAATAATACTCATTTTGAAAAGATAGTTTCTGAAACAGGTTAGATTTGGACCTCTTGAATAGTCACACGGGTAATTATGAGTAGCTTTTTCACGTATAAAAGGAAAGCAGATTTTTTCATTAAATGCAACAATTAGAAATATTCCTCATTTTTTGGCATTTTAATTAGCAAAAAAGAACGTTCCAAAAAAAAATATGTTGATTTTCAATATTAAAGAACTTTTTTTTTTAATTTCATATGTTTTCAACAAATTTTAATAAAACCAAAATCGTTTTTATATATAAAGTTTATAACCAAAAAAAAAATGAAGGCAAAACCACGTATGCCAGGTTATTGTTAAAATCAATAGAAAGTCAGCCTGTCTAAAGGTACGATCAGACTGACGGATAAACAGACGGTTTCTCCGTTATAGTGGGAACACTCCAAAAACGACTGGGACGGTTTTTAAATATTTTTTTGAGCTAACCAAAAAAGTTGAGGTGAGCATTTCTAATAATTTATCAATGGTTTATCAGTAAAAATAATTAGAAAGTCTCCTGACTTTATTTGGAGATAGCTGTGGAGCATAGGCAATAAAAAACACCCTGTAAAATAACTTTCGGATTAAATTTAAAAGTGAAGCGGCCGTTTCTAATTATTTAATGGTAGCTTTTCAGTAAAAATTATTAGAAATTCTCCCAAATTCATTTGGGGACAGCTGTAGTGCATAAGAAATAAACACCCTGTAAAAAAACTTTTGGACCAAATAAAAAAGTGATTCGGGCATAGCTACTTATATGTTTGTAGCTATTCAGTAAAAATAATTTCAAAGTCCTTATACGGCATTTGGGGATAATTTTAAAGCCTAGGCCAAAAAGTGTTTTTCCACTCTGTAAAAGAATTTTCCAACCAAACAAAAAAAGTGAGGTAAGCATTTCTATTTATTTTTACTATAGCTTTCCAGTAAAAATAATTTAGAAGTCCTACGAAGCCATTTTGGGATTATTATGGAGCTTAGGTAAGAAAGTTGTTGCCATATATATATATATATAAATAAATTTTAGATTCACTAATAAAACCAATCAATTTTACAATATTAGAGCAGATTGATTGTCACTTGAATCTTAATGAGTGGATTCCTTCACTTCACTTCAATTTAAAACACTTTGTTATATTTAATATTATTAATATATTTATTATAAATTTAAGATGTTGATCAGCTTGTGGTTGGGAATAGACTAACTAACTAATATTCTTTTCATTTAAGAATCAGCATATTCACTGTGGTCTAAATCTAACGGACATTCTCACGAAAGAGAATGTTTATATAAAGATAATATAAATACAGACAATGTATTTATATTACAGCGTGTGAGTGTGCACCGTTCGCTAATTTATATTTAAAATATTGATAAGCCGGGTGCGTCCGGTGTTGTGGATAAAACTCGTCCACCGCAAGATTGAGCTCCCGTAGGGACGATAATCTGATTTGAAAATGTACTTAATTTTTTTTTCTTTAAGTACAAGTAACTAATTGTTATAATGATTATTACTATTACAATGATAAAATTAATTGAGTACAAAACATGTTGATGTACCTTATTTTGATATTTTATTTCTATAATTTTCTTATTATTTCTAATGGTTTCATGTGAGATTTCTTCAAAGGTAAGTTTAGTAACTTCTTTATACTTGATTGTTTTTAGTGTGTTAGGTAAGATTACTTCGTGATTGTAAGTATCTATTCCAAAAGTTAAATTGTTTATATTTATTTTACAATTTTTTAAATGAATTAAATAATTACCTTTTATTTGTAATTCTATCTGATTACAGTTGTGTATAATAGTTTGTTTCTTAATATTAATCAATGTTATAAAATCATTGGTGTTTTTTGAAATTGAACTTTTGTTATTATATACGAAAGTACAATTTTCCATCTTAGTTTTTAAAATATTTGCGATGCACAGATCGTCTATAAGTTTTAATTTTTTTTTATTATTAGTAGGGTAGTACACTCTTTCTTTATTTGCAATAAATTCTGTGATATCAGTTTTTAATTCTAATTGATTTTCCTTATTGGGAATGGGTTGAATAATTATATTTTTATATAATTCTGTAGTCATTTGGGGAATATCTATGACTAATAATATTGAATCTTTATATAATGCGATTTTTAGTTCTATTTGTTGTAAAGAATTTAAATTAATATCATTCTTTTCCATTTCTTCGAGGGTAAAAATATCTCGACTTAATATTCCTAAACGTGCAGATAACATTATTTCTTTTATTTTATGTATGTCATTCATTATAAAATCAATATTTTCTTTTATTTTAATTTCAAATGTCAATTCTGCAAATTGTATTTCTAATTGATTAATTGAGTTAACAAAAGTGTTTATTTTATCGAAAATCCATTTGATATCAGTATTTAATTTATTAGTTAAATTTTTTATTTGATCGTTAAACCGATTATTTATTTCAACTTGATTATTAACATTAATAATAAGGTTATGATTATTTTCTTCAATAGCTTTAAAATACTTTTCTATTTCATTTTCATCATTAGCATCCATAGTACCGAATAACCATTTAAATCCTTTTCCTATGAAATTAAATATTCCTCTTTTATTTTTATAATGGGGAATTAAAGTATTGAAATGTGATCGAAGATCTTTAATTTTTTGATTAATATCTGATGGGATATTTGGGAAAAGTTTAGAGTTTTGTTCTATTATGTTTATATTAGATTCATAATCTGTAAGATTAATAACATGGATTACATGTTTGTATCCTTTAATGATTGGTGTTTCATTAACTTGTATTAAGGTGAAGCCATTTCCATTATTTATGTCCACTATTTCTAGATCCTGTTGTAGCGTCATTCGTATTAGAAATGCTATTAGTATCCATTTGATCAATCCTAGTAGGAATCAAAGGTTTTGAATTAGTTTGATATTTTTTACGTTTTTGAAATTGATCTTTATACAAATGATGTTTTTTTTGTTTGTCTAAGGGATAATATTTTTTTCCAATTATCTTTTCAATTTTAAGTTCTTTAAATTTAGGATTATTTTTCTGTCCTATTACTTTTAATTCTTTAACTCTTGTTTCATTTATTGGTACGTCATTGCGGCCTTTATTTATTTTTATTAGTATTTCATCTTTCTTTCTTTCAATTCTTTCATATATTATTTTATTATTAGCTTTTCCGTAATGAATGTCTATTGGTCGTTCTTGAGTTGTTAAATGTATAGTATTGTTATAAGCTTCGATAGCTATACAAATTTCTGACAAAGGAATTTCTAATTCATTATATTGTCTTTTACCTCTAACGATTCGAATGTGTTCGTTGAGCGTTCCGTGTAATCTTTCTACGTCAGAGTTTCCAGTGTGTCTGTATGCTGTAGTAAAATGATATTCTACATTTTTACTTTCTAAAAATGACTTGAATGGTTCATTTGTAAAAGCAGGGTCATTATCTAATGTTATTTTCTTAGGGATTTTCATATAAGAGAATATTTTTAATAATGCGCTAATATTAGAGATATAAGTTTTATCTTCTAATTTTTCTATAGCAGCAAGTTTTGAAAATTTATCAATACATGTTAAATACATTGTATTGGGATTTGGAAACCAAATATCTATATGATAATGCTCGTTAGGGTTTTCTGGAGTAATTGTTTTTTCATATGGAAGTTTAACGGGGTTCCTTTCTACTTTTCCCATACATACTTTACAATTATTTATGATTCTAGTTATTTTATCTTTCATTGTGGGGAAATAGTACTTTGCTTTTAATTCTAGGTATGTTTTTTCTATACCTGGGTGATTATGTTCTTCGCGGTGAGTATTTAATATTTGTTCATATATTTCATTTTCATTTAAATCTTTCAAAAGTATGTTACTTTTAAGCAGTGTATGCTTAAATCTTAAATTTAGAGTTATCCATTTTTCTTGGAATTTTATAAATTCAGTGTTATCTTCAAACATAATAGCAGTTGTTTTGTTAAGCGATATAGTTTTTAATATTTTTGAGAAATCATAATTTTTTCCAAATATGGTTCTTCGCTTTTTACATGGTGTATTTATTATTTCTGTTTCTTTATTTTCATTAGAGACAAAAATTTGATTTTGAAATGTATTAAGTATTTTTTCAGATATTGGAATATGTGAAAGGTTATCGTTTTCTGCACTGTGGTTAGTGTTTAAATCTTCTTCAATATTACAATTCTTTTTATGATTTTTCAATAGTTTTTCCGTTGTAAATTTCTCATTACATTTTATACATTTCCATACGTTATATATGTTATCATTATGTTTTAGTTTCTCATGAGCTTTCAGTGATATTTTATGTTTGTATTTAAGTGAGCATTTTGTGCATTCAAATACATTTATTTCATTGTTTATTTTTACTCTGGATAATGCATCAGCTACGTGATTTTCATTTCCCTTAATATAATCTATTTGGAAGTTATATTCTTCTAACTTGATCTTCCATCGTTGAAGTTTAGAATTAGGTTCTTTAAGATTCGATAGCCATGCAAGTGGTCTATGATCTGTTTTTATTATGAATTTTCGACCAAACAAGTAATGTCGAAATTGTTTCGTAGCCCATACTATGGCTAAAAGCTCTCTTTCTATCGTAGAGTAATTTATTTCGTGTGCGTTTAAAGTCCTACTTGCAAATGTGAGTGGACCAGATGATTGTGAAAGTACTGCTCCAAGTGCAAAGTTGCTTGCGTCAGTAGTTAATGTAAATTGTTTACTAAAGTCTGGATATTGTAGAATTAAATCACTCATCATCATCATTTTTAATTTATTAAAAGATTCTTTATAATCTTCATCTTTAGGATTTATTTCAGTACCTTGTTTCAATCTAAGTGTGATTGGTTTCGCTATTTTTGCGTAATTAGGAATAAATTTCCTATAATATCCGGTCATTCCTAAGAAAGATTGTATTTCTTTTTTATTAGTTGGAATAGGATAATTCTTTATAGTTTGAATTTTCTTTGGATTAGGTTTTATACCTTCGGGAGTTACGATATGTCCTAAGAATTCTGTTTCTTTTTTCATAAATTCTGTTTTATCTAACGATACTTTTAAGTTAGCTTCTTCAAGTTTAAGAAAGATTTTATTTAAGGAATTAGTGTGTTCCTCTAATGATGTACTGAAAATAATAATGTCGTCCAAATATACGTAACATATTTTACCGATATATTCTTTCAGAACATTATTCATCATGCGCTGAAAAGTAGCGGGTGCATTTTTTAACCCAAATGGCATTCGAATGAATTCGTAATGTCCATTTGCGGTTGAAAAGGCAGTTTTTTCAATATCTTTTTTCTCAACTTCAATTTGATAAAATCCCTTTGTTAAATCTAGGGTAGTGAAATAATTGGCTTTGCCAAGTTTATCTAAAATTCCATCCATATTGGGTATTGGAAATTTATCTTCTCGAGTTACGAGGTTTAGTTTACGGTAATCTATAACTATTCGCCATTTCTTTTTTCCTGATGCATCGACCTTCTTTGGTACGATCCAAATTGGAGAACTATAGGGTGAATTGGATTCTCTAATTATGCCCTGTTCAAGCATTTCTTTTATTTGCGAATTCACTTCTTCATTGTGAACTTCGGGATATCGATATATTCGAGTATAAATGGGGGCATTATCATTCGTAGTGGGTATTGAATGTTTTATTTCATTGGTGAAGGTCAAATCATCACCTTCATGAAAGAATACATGTTCATGCTTACGAATCAATTTTATAACTTCTTTTCTTTCTTCGTTATTTAAATGTTGTACGCGTATGTCATTAGAAATGTCATGCGTGTAATATAGTTCTGGACCAATTTCTATATTTTTTATAGAATTAATCTCCGACTCGTATTCTTTTTCTTCTTCTTGAGAAAAGAATATTGGGACTTTTTTATTATTAAGTTCCATGTATTTGTGTTCGTAATTTATGTTTCCCTTATTATTTATTAGGATATTATTTCCTATAAGTCCATTAAAATAATTATGAAATGTGTGTATATAAAAAATACATTTAGAATTTACTGGAATGTTAACTTGGTTTGGTTCAAGTTCAACATACTTATTTATTTGTAATGTGCCAGCTGCGGTACGCATTTCAATTGGATTTCTTAAAAGTTTAATAAATTGATTGGGAATTTGCTCAGCACTTAGAAAGCTATCTGTACTACCAGTGTCTATTAATAATCGTACAGATTTGTTTTTAGAAGTTATTTTTATATACGGTAGTTTTCTGTTGAGGCTGTTAAAGGAAAATTTTCAACATGCTCAACGTGAAATTGATTGCGTCTAACTTGAGACGAATTAGGATCAACATCCATTGGTTCGGCTTGATTGCGTGGAACTGGATTTCGATGCTGTTGTTGATTATTATAATTTCTATTTTGGTTATCCCTGAATGGATTTATATTCCTGGTTTGTTGACCAAAAGGAATATTATTATAATGATTATTAGGATTTTGATTCAAGTATGGTCTTGGATTTTGGTTATAATGATTATTTGAATTAAAGTAAGGTCTTGGATTTTGATTATAATTATTATTTGAATTAAAGTATGGTCTTGGATTTTGATTAATATTACGATTTATATAATTATTATTTTGTAAATTATTTTTGTAACCAGTGTGAAAGTTATTTCCTTGATTTGGTTTAAAACGTTTTGTATCAATTTGTGAATTAAAGTTATTTTGATTTGTTCTGTCAAGAAAGCCAGCGCGCACTAGTATCTGGTATGCCGCATTAATTGTATTTGGATTTCTTGAATGTAAAATGGTACTCATTTCATTAGGTAAATTATAAATAAAAACTTGTAACGCACTATTATTATTATTAGGTATTTCTCCTGCTCTGTGTTCTTGTGAACATTTTTGGTTGAGATCACTAGTTAATTTTTCTAGTTTTTCGTAAAAACTAGTTATGTTGCCACGATACGTACATGTTCGCAATTCGAAAAATAGTTGTTCTATTGACTTAGGGTTGCTAAATTTTTCTATAAGAATTCGTTTGAGTTGAATCCAAGTATTAACATTAGCATAAATGTGAATAGCTTCACGAGCTCTATCGATTAATTTATTACGGATCTTTTGTCCGATTAATCCTATTGTGAAAACATCAAATAAATCCATGTGAGGCATAACATAATCTATGTCATTTATAAATCTATATAAATCACTTTCACTTCCACTGAATGGTTGCACTTGACTTAGATGTTTTAAAATTTCACTTTTGATATATTCATTGTTACCTTCTGGTTCTGCCATGGTTGCTTCTTTGAATCGATGTTCGTTTGAGTTGTGGGTGGTGTAGATGCTGTGTCCGATATTCCCTCGGTCGCTGCTTCTGCCTGTGTGGTCGGTTGCCTGAGTCCCAGTTGATACCCTGGTTGCTTCCTTCCGTCGTGGTTGTGCAAAATGGTAGATGCTTCTTGTCCGATATTCCCTCGGTTTGAGCTTCTGCCTTGCGTGTTGCGGATTGTAAAATCCTTATTTGCGAATACCTTTTGTCCTTCGGGTTTTGTTTCCTTGAAGTTTCTTTGGTATCCTACCGACTGCGCCAATTTTAGATTCACTAATAAAACCAATCTATTTTACAATATTAGAGCAGATTGATTGTCACTGAATCTTAATGAGTA
>JAAAKO020053216.1:0-10900 GCA_010015015.2 Bolitophila cinerea | reverse complement strand
GTATTTGTGTTTATATATATATAAAATATATCGAAGAGTGCATTATTGTGCCGATCGAGCAGTGATTTTGGTGCGCGAGCATTTTATTAAGAAATTGCGTGCAAGCCAAGCAAAATAAGTTCATTCATTTGTTTTTATTTTGGAAAGTATATGGAGTACTTGTATTTTACTAATTACTCATCAGTGCAGAAGTGATTTGTGCGTTTTTTTATACGTGGTGATGTTATCACCTCTATCAGACTGCATGCATTTTTTGTATAGATTGATCAAGGTGCGACAACGAATTTCCGGTTAAGTTGAATTAAAACGTTTTGTCAAGTGCGTTATCTTCGACTGAGCTATAGTGACCTATAAGTGACTGAAAGAGGTGGAGTTCAATCCAGCAGATCGAAACTAAAATGGGAGCAAGATGTGGGGTGGTTTTCGTGGCTCTCTGGAGTATGGTACGTATATTTGGGAAAACGTATTAGTTTTTGTTTAAAAAGGTTTGTACGGAATTTGATTTAAAAAAAGTTTAAAAAATATTAATCCGTATTAATCAAATCCTTTTCTAATGGACTGTCTATCTTATTACTGAAATGTTGGTTTGTTTTTTTATTAAAAAAAATGTATTAAAAAAACTAAAATCAAATTATATATGTAATTTATACATATTTCAAATTAAAAAAGAAAAGAAGGTTGTGGGTTAATAAAAATAAAATAGGAAATCATAATAGAAAAAGGTTACCGGGAATAATTATATACGGGATTTTGAATTAGGGGATTTTAAGATACAGGATTTTGATAAAACGGGATAAAATGCATGGATTTATGAAATCAATATTTTTAGAATTGGTGAAAACCCCGTATTTTATAAATAAATTTCAATTTAATTTATAAAAAAGACCAAAAAGTTAGCTCTACATCCGGTTAAAAAATAATACAAACAATCGTTAGGCTATTGATCGTAAAGGCATTGATTTTTTATAGTATTTCATTGAGAAAAATATCTTTAAAACACCTTTTTACAACTATAATTACTATAACGCTATACTATAATGCCAAGATCGGCTTAAAATCCCGTATTAAATATCGTATTAATAATTTTTTTCTTCAAATTCCTTATTTATAATTCTAGTTTCTTTTTATTTTCTGATATTTAAGTTTTTTATTTTATTTTTTTTTTGTTTCATTATTTATTTTTCTAATTTTCTATATTAGTTTTGCGTGTCTGTGATCTTGCTTGCTTGGATTCTAATGCGGCCTAATTAACCGCCTTTCTGTCATCCAATCGAGCTGAAACTAATTCTATTAAATTTGCCCCTACTTCTCATTAGGGATGACCAAATATGGTCAAAACCCTTAATTGGTCAAAAGGGGTTTAAATTGAAAAGACACTAGATTAAGTAATTTCAAAAAATATCTGCTTATTTACAGTTAACCCTTTTATGCCCAAAAAAGAGTTAGAGGTAGTCAAAGTTAGTTACATATACCAAGAAAAAAGGAGTTGAGAATTTATATGAAAAACAATGTTTTTTAGGGTTGTTTAATTTTTTTTTGAATGGTGATGTTTTCCAGATAATCAAAACATTTTTTTGGATTACTATCTTAAATTTAAGTTTATAAAAAGAAATCTAGAAATTATAAAAATTACTATTTATTCTCAATTCCTTATCACAATAGTGCGTTGGATACACTAAAAGTGGAAGAGAACTTTTAATTTTTAACATTTTCTATGTCTCATTCAAGCGACTCTTTGTGCCACAAGTTTGAGCTGTTTCAGATAAGTAGAAGTAAATTAAATAGGTATAAACACCTGGGGACATATATACCAAGTGAAGGTTAAAGAAAGATTTTAAAAATATGGTTGCTCGGCTAAGCTCCAGAGATTTCTTTACTTACAAGACATCCAACAGGAATAACCAAGGTTTTATATACCAGTTTAACTGAACTCACTACTATATACTTATAATCCCCAAACCTTTATTTGGTTTTCCATACTAGTCGAATATACGTTCTGGTATGTCCAATCAGAAAAACAGAGCCTTTTTAAATCAAAGGATAAATAAGCAGGTGACATTTGACAATCCTGAAATAAAATTCGATATTTTCCTCTTAATTTCGATTTAAAAAGCTTGACATTGCCACTAGATTGAGGTACACATGGAGGAATGAAATATGATCATTATTTGTCGAAAATTTCGCAAAAGTTTGGAGTGCCCAGAGACAAGGATAAATGCCATAGACTGCTCGACTGCATTTTAGAAATAAGCTCTTCTCAAATCGGCAGCTAAATCAGTTACTACAGAAAAACTTCGACTATAAATATTTGTCTTAAATAAAAATATATTTAAATAATATTAAAAACATCCATACAACCGAAAACAAAATCACTAAAAGAAATTCTTGATTTTCCCTAAAATATTGTGTTATCAAACACAATAACCCACACACACACACATACGTCCATCATAATAATTGATTGACAATTTAATTCATATATTTTCCAGCAATACAATTTATGTGTCATCATAGCTTGCAAGACCCTTGAAAGATAATCAATTCGAATCGATAATTTATATTCGACCATATAATTTTATAAGCTTATTTATTGTAGATCCAGTCAGCGAGCTATGCGGCATTGGCGATATTTGGCATTTTGGCGTATGGCTGTCAAGTGGACATGACCTCATCGCAGCTCATCCACTTTGTGTACATGTTTTTCTTTAGAAGTAAGTTGAGGCAATGAGGATGAAATGCATTTGGCAGAATTTCAGGATCATGATTGAATGTTTGTTTTGAAGAATATTTTATTTTGATTGAGTTTACCTTTTTTTAATAAAAATTAAAAAACCAACAAGAAATAATTAAATTAAAAAATTTAGACATCCAATTTAGCGTTTAGAATTGAATATCCACTAAATAATTGAAAATCTACAATCATTTTTTTTCACCTAAAAGATCATAAGCTCCTAATTATATAAAAATGTGCACCTTACAAGTGTGCACCTAAAACTAAACGGGGCGAACGCAAGCGTGCGCCTAACTTTTTGCAAATATTAAAAAAAACACTTTTATTGGGGCAAATTATACTTCCTGGTTGGATGTTTATATTTTGTATTTTTATATGTCCACAATATTTTATTTTAGGAGCAAATTCATTTTATTTTAGGTAAACATTTTTTTAAAGCACATATTTTTGGTTTAATTTATGCCAAAAATATATAACAATATTTTTTCAAAAAAATACATATTTGTAAAATTTGTGGAACTCTTTAAAAATAAAATGTATCTGTAGACTATTTTTTTAATTATTTTGTTAAAAAAAAATCCACAAAACGCTCCTCAGTTGGGTAACTCCGAAAACATTTTTTACTAAAAAGTATTAAATTAATTTTTGGAAAATTTAAAACGAAGTTACTTTAAATTTTCGACACCTATTATATGCGGGAAAAGATCATTCTGACTTATTTTCAAAATACCTACTGCCATTCTAATAATTTTATCCTTTACAGACGCACAATGTGGTCCTGACGACTGGGAAAAACTATTCGGTGAAGCCCTGCAGAACCTACCGGAATCAGTGAACATCTCCGATTTCATTCAATTGCCAGACGTAACACAAGTGGCGTACCGCACCAATATCCTTGTGATCACCTACACTGCTGTTAGCATCCTGTGGCTGTTTACCTCTTTAATGCTACTAGGTATACACACAAGATGACTTCATCTAACTATTTTTTTTTTTGGGAAACCGTAAAACATTAAATATTTAGTGATATCTTTATTGTCTTTGATTAAGCATCTACAATCTTTACTATCAGCGACTAGCACGTCACACGTCGCCGTCGTAACAAAATAAACGCTAATTTATGGTCCTATGATTCATAACTTCGATTATATTTTTGTTGTTTTTTTCCAGTGGGCACGTGCATTTCGTGTTTGGGTCGTATCGGTTACTATGTGCTGTTCTATCCATGGATTCTAGCTGCTCTGGCCACCATTGTGGTCGATTTAACAACCAGTGGATTTTTCATCTACGACCTAATCCATTCATTCGTAAGTGTGAAACCCAAACAGATCATACCTCAGTTCCCATATAATTCCATTCACGCACACACAGGATCTGTCCACCTTCCTGGAGCACAACGAAGTGGAGAATGCCAGCCAAGTCGTCGAGTATCTGACCGTTTCGCCGTACGTACTTCCGTTGCCCGCCATTATTTTGCTGTGCGTGTCTTCCCGCATAATATTCGTTATAATTATGAACATTGTAATGATTTGGTTTGTGGCCTCAGTGGGAAAGCGTGTCGGACTAGGCGAAAACTACAAAGCACCTCCAGCTCTGCCGAATCGGAGACCGGAATTCGAGTACCAGACGCCATTCACTAATAATGCCGTGCAGACAGCATACAATCAGGTAAACATAACCTCTTTTATGTACATCAGCTATTAATAATAAAATAATATTATTTTCCCACGACGACGTTCGCAGGATATGTATCTAACACCTCGCCAGGTAGATCACGAACACAATCGCTACAACGATCCCGCAGCAGTGAACAACAACACGACTCTGTATCAATACGATAATCCCGGATTCCAGCGAGACGTGAGTGCCCCGAAGTTGGAGCAGCTTATTATGGCTCGCAATGGGACAACATCACACAATAACAGTGCACACAGCACACCGGGATCGTCTAAGAAACCGTCGCTAAAAGCGAAGCCGACCTCTGTCACACCGGTCTCGATACTCGGCTCTCTTCTGCTCGAAGAGAATCCGATATCCATCGAAAGGGCCCAGTTCTCGCGTAACAGTAACAACAACAGTATTATTGGTCAGCCACCATCGAATGTGCGCAATCCCATTGCGAGTGGTTCGTCAGCAGCTGTAGTCGGACACGGTGATCCACGGCTTAGCAATCATCAAGTACAACCGGATCAACTGCGTGGTCAGTTGCCGTGGTCGTACTTCAAGAATCCCAACGACGTAACGGGGCCCAGGCGAACGTTTACACAGTTGCGAGACGACGAGGATTTGCCACCGGTTCCGGTGCCCGATTACACACTGCACTTTCCCAAGAAGGAGCGGCCGTCAAACAGCAGTCATTCAGACAATAGTCCGTACAGGCCGTCGGCACCGTCACCAATTACGCCGGAAGATGGGAGTGAGTAATTTTTTTTTTTTTTGAGGGGTGTGATGACTTAGACCTAGAAGTCAATTAATATGACCGTTTCGAAACGGATATAGTAGTTAGGATAGCAAAAAATCTCTTTTGGTTAATTTACATTTTTTACTTAAATTTGAAACCTCCCTAAGGTTGAAGAGCAATATCAAGCTGTTTACCTACTTCATACATTTTCTCTTGTCCTCTTAGAATTGTATGTAAATCAAATGCCTTTTATTTGATTACGCATTCTTCTTAAGTGCATTCTTCTCTTTAAAGTGACAAGAAATGTCTTCCGAGTTAGCAGTATTCTCTAGTGCATTCTTCTCACAGTAATGAGATAAGAATAATAATATACTGTCAAGTGTGCATTCTTTTCACTATAATTCGTTATCCTGTAAAGCGTCTCGCGCGTTTTTCTAAGGTGACAAAAATGCACTTTAGAAAAAATGCATAATTATGTGGATTTACATTTCTTTAGAGTGATTGAAGGTAATAAATGATCGATACCTTTTTTAGGATCTAAAACCAGATCGATCTCGCCTATCTACAACTACATGCTCTTTCTCTCCTTCCTGCTTTTCAGCTGGAGTTTCTCATGACTACCTAAAAATCATCATTATCTCTCTCATATCCCTTTTCTAACCATTTACGGGATATAGGGGCCAGTGTACGATATCGCACATAAGACACCATTATTCACCGGTACAAACCAAAAGTCATTTGGCCGAATGCCATTTAGCCGAATGGTCATTTAGCCAAATAAACGTTTTGCCAAATAACCGTTTAGCCGAATGGCCCATTAGCTAAATGAATTATTTGGCCGAATAGTCATTTACGCAAATGGCTTCTGATTAATTTATAAAATATGTAGAAAACGATGAAGCTTGGATCAAATGGCTAATAGGCTATTCGGCTAAACGGCTAAACGGCAATTTAGTTTATTGGTTATTGGGCTAAATGGCCATTCAGCTAAATGGTTATTTGGCAAAATTGCCATTCAGCCATTCGGCTTAACAGCCATTAAGTTAAATGTCCATACGGCCAAATAGCTCATACGGCCAAACGGTCAAACAGACATTCGGCTAAATGGCCATTCAGCTTAGTGATTGCAAGATTTTAGATAAAACAAAATCGATTGTTTTGTGTAACACAAATTAAAAAAAAAAAATCTAATCTTTATTTTAAATCTAATTATGCAGTGAATTGGCCTCACAAAATCATAACAAATTTAGAAAAAGGTACTTAAAATAGTTTTTTTTTGTAACGAATTTACCTAATAATGAAAATTCCCAATCGGACTTCCCGCTTATTTATGGAATAGTGATCAAAAAAATGTAGCTAAATTGAAGCTCAAAATGAGCTTGATGCGCCCATCCTTTCAATACTGCAACATCTTAGTTGTAAAATTATTACTTCCATCTAACCAGAAAGCTATCGGCCAAATAACTTTCGGCCAATGGCACATTCGGCACATTCTTATTCATCACTCAATAAATTACCACTACAAAGGTTAATTTTTAAATCATCCACCCTTTTTAATGTCCTCTTGGAAACCTGGTAAACCAAGTAAAATGGACCTTCACACCGTAACTTGAGAGATTAGATTTTTTTAATTCTATTATTTTTAAATGTGAACTCAGGAGACTGTCCATGTCCACGTTTTGAAGAGTATTTATGGGAATTTAAACTGTTTTTTTTCTTAGCTGACATTGTTAGGACCTTTTTACAATCGAATCATGCAACCATATTATCAAAATAACAAGATTTATTTAAATACCTCCTTTGTTTCTCGCTTTGCAGAGTGGAGTGGACCCGAGATGCGTTACTAATTCACGCCATATGAACACACCCGGAATCCTGCCCCCACCTTCCCCCTACTAGGAATGCCAAATACCAAATAAAACATACACAATTAATTTAATTTAGTAAAATGAAACACAATGCAAAATGAGTCATATTATTATACAAAAGAAGATAATTAAAATGATGTCACACAAAATCGCGATTAAACCCAGAGAGAATGTTTGAATAAAGCGCACAATTAATTAAATATTACTATGAATACTTGGTCTGGCACCACAGTCAAATCGGTATCTTCCCTATCTTAACATTACGGTGCGAGATTAGCCGATTAGCGTGAGCGCGTATTTATTATTATTATAGCACAATGCATTTGTAGGTTATGTGTGCAGTGTAAGCACTCACCTGACGCATTGTATGTAAACATTGTACATAAATATTGTATATACAATAAAAAAAAAATATCGTCAAGTGCGAAGATTAAAAGTGTGTAGAAGAGGTAAATTATTTATTATTTTGTTTATCATTTTTACACACAGTGGCCACTGTTCCAGAAGATCAAAGATATGGTCATAAGGCGAGTATTATGATTTATTGTTTATTGAATAACATTTATTATTTAGTTTATATTTAAGTTAAATTTAACTAATACATAAGTTTGCGTAAAAATCTGTAGGTAAATATATATTTTGATTATTACATTTATTAACGCTAATTTTCCACTATTTTCAGTTTTTTTTTTTATTAATCGAAAAAAGTCATTTTAGTATTATTTATTTATTTTACCGCATTTTACTGCTCAAAATTAAATATTTTACCGATCAAAATGTAAGTAGATTGTTATTTAAATAAAACATATATTACAGGGTTGGGTTAAGATCCCGCATTTCAAAATCCGTATATTAACATAATTTTAAAATAAAATCCAAAATAAATAAAAAAACGAGAATTATTAATACAAAATTTATAAAAAGGGATTTTAATTATATGGATGTACGGAATTTAATGTCGATTTAATTTTTACATATACAAATCGCTAGTATTTTACATTTTTATCAGAAATTCGAGAAACAGCTGATTTTGTTTCATTTTTATCAAAAATCAAATCAAAAATACCAAAAAAATATAAATTATCATCATTGTATATTTTACGCAGTAAATTAAGTAAATCATGTATCAAGTTTAAAGCAGTTTTTTAACTGTTTTTTAAAAAGGAAAAATCGCTAAAGGTACTATTATACGGGCATTATTTTGGGACATTGCAATGTCGCTCTGACGTCACAATTGCGTAACATTTAAATGTCGCCTCGTCTGATCGACCTTTTTGGGACGTTTTTTTGGCGACATTTAATATGCCAGCCAAAATGTCACAAGTTTTGTGGCACGTTTTCATTCCTTAGAATTTTTTGTAGATATTTTTTTTACAAGATGGTTTTTTTACATTTGCTCCACAGCTACCATAAAATGGCTTCGGACGACTTCCAAATTTGTTTTTGAATAGCAAACGATAAATAATTAGAAATGCCCACCGATTTTTTATTTCGTTTGCACAGAAAGTTTTTTTACAGTATAGATAGATAGATTTGTGCGATGGCGGGATCCTCGTCTCGCCGCACACAGGCCTATTTTACTTTCGAGAACCATTTTGATCTCTTATCATTGATTTCTTATTTGCAGAGATTGAAATGAAGGGTGATACCAGACATTTCGTACAGCTGTTGTGTATAGACGCGTATTGACATAGTGATTTTCTTTTTCCATGCTGTATCCCCTACGTATAGGTGATGAATGTGGAGATGGTTTCTCAATTATTGTCATATTAGAATGTTTGTTAGTGTTTTTAACTCACGGAACTCGAGATTTACGTTAATCACTTGTCAACAGATTGTCAATTAGACAACATATTATATTATAGCAACAATTAAACCTATTTTTTAATTTACTAAATTCAGCATACAACAGACCATAGTTAATTATAAATAAGGAATACATTTATCTAAGTTTTTGAAGACGGATCTTGTCTGTTTGAATTATCAAATATCTCTCAATTTAAAAAAATGCAATTGATCATGCTATTTTAGATATTTGTTATCCTGGAGAATTGGGAGATGTCTATGGCAGGTTCGATCGGTATTAGTTCCTCCTCAATTTTTATTCTACAGTACAACATTTCCTAGGCTCTGAAATTATTTCAACATATGGCTTCGGCTGACTATCAAATTATTTTTACTGCAAATCCATCGATAAAAATTGTTTGACCCTAAAAAAAAAGTTGAGGTGAGCATTAATAATCAATTTTGTCGACGTCAGAAACTGTTTGGGGATAACTGCGGAGCATCCATCTAACACCAGGAAAAATCGTGAGAGTAAAGCACAGTCTGAGTGCGACTTATTGTCAAGAGACCTAACGTCACGAAAAATCCTGACAATAAGTCACAGTCCGCCTGTGCATTACTCTCACGATATATTTAGTGGCATTAAGTCTCTTGAGAATAAGTCAAAGTCAGGCTGTTGGCCAGGGCGGCGGCGCAAAGGCTATTTCTTCTTGTCTGCTGTCTGGAAATCCAGAAATCAGACGAGATTGACGGGACTATCTACATTTGCTCCGACAGCCAAGCAGCTTTGAGACCTGGTGAAAAACGGCCAACTCTCACACTGGACCTCCAGCACTGGCTGCGAAATATCGAAGCTATTCCTAAAGAGGCGTTAATTAAATCGGCGCTATACTTTAAGCGCCGGGATCTCGGCTTAGTTTGCGGAATCTTAACAAGACACTGTAAACTAAATAAGCACCTGCTTAGGTTGGGATTTTCGGAGAAATAGAATCTTCGGTTCATTTTCTCGCCGAATGCCCCGCACTAATCCATCTAAGATGGAAAGTGTTTCATTCCCACCAGATTTCCCGTGTAAAACTGTACCGCCTCCCTTTTGGGAAGATCGCTGAGTTCACTAGGAAATCTGGTAGATTCTGAGATTGAGACCGTCTCTAAGAAACGGGTTATAGTACAATGGGCCCTCCTGGTAGCCTACGTGCTGGACTAGTATATGTGAGACGGTCCACCATCTTGCATATTACTGCATGATGAACGGAGAGTGCTGTAGCATGTGTCGAAATTGATTTTATAATCTTGTCCAATCCAGATGATGTGTAAATCCAGCCTTGATCCCACAGGACCTCTCGATAAAGTGTATTGAATGTTTTCCTAATGGATTATTTTCCATATGTCGAACAGGAAATATTGATCGCCCTTTGAAAATATAATAATCAAAACTTAATATACAATAAAAATCTATTTTTATATTCAATAATACAGTAATTTATCTGTTTTCAATTAATATTTACATTTGCAAAACCGCTTTTATATATAAAGTTTTTAACCAAAATAAAAATAAAAATAAATCTTTGAAGGCAAAACAACGTTTGCCTGGTTCAGCTAGTTATTAAATAAAATAATTTAAAAAGGCCAATATTTTTATCAGAAAAATTGCCGCATTTTTGTAATTATCATCAATATTTTTTTATCAAATACTGTTGTAAATTATGAACACATCTTTTTTGAAAGCTTGAGTAAGACATATTTTATTTGGATTGAAATATCAATATATTTTTCCGGGGTGGTTTTTTTAATGTTGGCACTGGCACGATCTCGCGAGCAAGAGTAATGTGTAGATCACAAAGCTCAGGTTTCAGACTGGAAATCAGTTCAAACTCCAAAAAACATCAATGTTTTTATAAAATACTGAAAATTTTCAATCACATCGTTTTGAAAGTTGAAATAAAATATAAAATTGTTTAGAATAAATATGTGTTTTCTAGGTGTGTTTGTGTTTATTGTTGTTTTTGTCAAAAAAAGATTTTTAACAGAATAAGTTAATTTTTAGGATCATTTTTTTTTTTTTTTGATTTATGGTCCTTCTTTTCCCAAAATGTTTTTTTTTTTTGTTTTTTT
>JAAAKO020053205.1:0-10901 GCA_010015015.2 Bolitophila cinerea | reverse complement strand
CATTAACTATTATATTTCATGTATAATTCAATATTATATATTTTAATTATTATTTTTATATATATATTTTATTAAATTAGTTTTAAAAAATTACACTAATCAAAAATGATCTAAAAAAAGAAAATGTTTGAATAGACTTTTAGTATTCATCGTCTTTTACCAACCGTAAGAAATTATAAAAATATGTTTATGTAACTTCTTAAAAAAATTTGGGAGAAAAATTTGATACCCTATCTAGCCGTACTGTTTTTTATAATCATTTCAAAAAATCGTGTTTTCTTTCACAACAAAATATGATTTGAAATAGATAAAAAACAGTTGGTTCTCATGTATCTATATAGATACATAATTAATTTCACACAGATTTTAAGAGTTGATTTTTGTGTGCATTGCGAGAGTATTAAATCTATATTTAAAAAACCAAAAAATTGCAAAATTGTTACATTTATTATTAAAAATAAATATATTTTTATACATTATGCTATTCTGAATGGTTTTAAAAAGGGATAATAAATAATATTTATACTTTTTTATAAATCCAGAAGTGTATTTATGTGAGGGCAGTTCCAATGTATAGTTAGTACTTTTTTATGATTTTTTTCATTTTCCCATTCCTTGGAAAAGAAACTTAAACGTTTTGCTAGTTTATTGCTTTTCTTGTAGTATATTGCTTGTGCTTTGCCAAGCAAATCAAAAATAAAAAAAAGCAATCCACTTCTTTTCTTTTATTACCTTTCTTGTTATTTTTACCATAAAATTTAACTTTGTCCACAAAAAAAATATAAAATCGACAAACTTAAAAAAATATTAACACATCCCCTTAAAATTTGTTTTGAAATAAAAAAACAAAACATTTTATTAGCAGGACAATCATCCTTTAAAAAATCGAGTAAACATAGGCCAAGATTTTCACATGGTGTACAAACATTATAGGAAATACCGGATAATAGCAAATATTATTAGTAATATTGCAATGATCTAATAAAAATCTAAGTTATATATATATATATATATATATATTACATATAGACTAACTTGAGTCTACCGTATAGGTTTTCATAAGGCTAGGCTAGGCTAGGTGGGCGATGTTTTTAAAGGCAGTATTTTTGAGAATTCCGGGTTATCTCCAGTTTGCGAATTTTGGTTTTTCTATTGGCATAGTCACTTTTGTCAACGTCTTTGAGATTTAAGTTATATTTTAGTTATCATTACTATTATTAGTATTTGTTTTAGTCTCCATCTCCAAACTATAAAGTATAACATCAAATGCAATGTCTAGCAAAGGCCAAAATATCATGTTAGCATACATTCCGTATAAATGAATCAGTCCAGAAGCCTCTTTAAATATTTTCTTCCTATTATAGGAGTAAAAATGATTCTCAAATGATGTTACTCTTTAGCGCAAATTGAAGGACCATCTTTTTTGTGCTTCTTACTAATTACAGAAGTAAAGAACTATTTTTTCATTTATCATGCGGTTCGATTGGATATATCGTTATAAATCTAAATAATAGGTTTCTGTAGAAAAAACCCTTGTTACTCGAGTTAACATCTGAACTTATTTTATTTCTATAAAACGCCTTTTTATAGGGTGATTTATTAATTCAGACTGGTAATTTCTAGTTTTTTTCTATTATATATTTTATTATTTACTGAACTGGTATCAAAAATCAACAGTGAACATTCCTTCCATATGGCTTATGGACTACCCTTCACTTTAATCAGGCATTTACAAATTACATGCCAGAAACCATACACTTATATTAAATTAAAGCGTTCAAGATATGTGTGAAAAAAATATATAAAACATCAATTTTGGTCGATTTTAATGTGGTTCGCTTACACGACTTTGCGTGAAATTGAAAATGATCTACATATCGATCGATTTCAAGCTTCTGAATCAGGTATGATGTGTATGTGAGTGTGTGTTGGTGTATTGATTGATTAGATTTTTCTAAATTTAAATCAGTGTACAACAACGTTCGGTGTTGACCTCAGCATTACCTGTGCCGTGTCGAAGCAAGAATTCTTTGGAACAATTTTACTTAGTCATTGTACACACACATCTTTAGTTTTTGAATAGTTTTTGATGTTATTTGCACAATATATATAACATTATTTTTTATATACAAATATAGTATATAAATGTATAAATTATTAAAATTATTAAAATTAATGAATTTTTAATGTTTAATTTAAAATATATTTTAAATTCATTATTTCTATTTTTTAAACATATTACCATATTTATTTTCATCTAGGTTTGTGTGGTTAAAATTCAGTTTATTTATATTTCCGTTTTTTATTCAACAGATTGTGGTGTGGAGCAGGTGGTGAGGGGTATGTACATTTTGATAATTTAAATTTATTATTTGTAGCAACAACAGAAATCGATCTAGTAATATTCATATTTTTTTATTAAATCTTTATTGTTTTTTGAATCTTAGGCAAAGTAATATATTGTAAGGCTTAGGTATAAAATTGGTCACTTTTTTGTATAATTCAGTCTGTATTATCCAAGGAAAATCAATAAAACATGTTTTCCTGATTGAACAAAGTAGATATAAAAATATTATGTTCTTGCTTCCATAATTTGATGACTACATATAAATAACTACATCGTAAATTAATACATAAAAATACATAATAAATAAAATAACATTTTAAAGATATTTTTATTTGCCTACAATTACAATACGACAAATGAATGAAATGTTGAATCGTAAAGCCTATGTTTAAATGCACATTTTCAAAGCTCTGTTTGCGCTGTTTAGATGCAAAAAATCGGAGTTTTGACGTCGATTAATCAGTGTAGATGAAACTTGGATACATCATTATATCACAACAAATATAGTCAAAACAGTGGATTACGAAGGGACAAGTGAAAGCAACTGTTTTTTTTGGATTGTCATGGAGTTATCCTATAATCAATTATTTTCAAAAGAGACAGTTACAGGAGCATTCAAACTTGACAAACTGAAGGCAGTAATTGCTAGAAAACTGAGATATTGCACAATTTTTTCTCACCAGATCTAGCTCCAAGCGACTTATGTTTTAGTTTTCTAAGCTAAAAGTAGCAATTATTGAGGTCGGAACCTTAGTAAACATCTATTTAGCAGATAAAAACGCAGAGTACTATTTGGACGGGTTAAAGAGATGGAAGAATCGCTAAAATAATGTGCAAACTTATAAGGAAACTTGTACAATAATAAAAATAATTTGATGAAAAATGTTTTCTTTTTCATTGTTAGGTCGGAAACTTTTCAGACCACTCTCGTATAATTATTAGACTTTCTCTTATTATAATAGTCGTTCGATACCTGCTCATTAGAGCTTAGGTACAATAAATATTTAAAAAATAATGAAATATTAAAAAAATTATCATAAAATTATATTTTGTATGATTTGATTAAATTATTACAATTCCAAAATGGCCTTTTTGACTATTGTCCGATTTCTTCAGATTTCATTTAATTCCAGTTTTAGTAAACGGAGTTTAATTTAACCGTAGATTAAAGTTGTATCGGTTTTCTTCACTCAAACAAACATTTTACTAAAGTCTGGTTTTAAAACCTCCGGAAAATTGGCAAATTGGCAAAACGGTAATTTTTTTTAATAATATTTTAAATTTGTGTGTTGTATTTGGATTGTTCTTATTAAAATATAATATGAAAAATAGATAAAATATTCAAATATTTATATAAATTACCCTTCAACACAGCTTCAAAGGAACCAGTTAAGATTTACCAATCCGGGTAAAGTAACAGAAGAATTTATTATTTTGAAGAAACCCGTAAAAGCTTTAAAAAGAGTTTGTAAAGCAAGAATCAAAGAATAAAGCCGAGAAAGCTGCTCTAAAAACATTAAAGATTTAAACTAGGATTTTTCGAAGAAATCGGGCATAAATAGGACTAAAAATACTAAAGAAAAGATTATGTTTGTGTCATAATTAAAGTTATTAATAAATATTGTTTTTGGTTCCAAGGATTTTGAATCTAATTTAAGCTATATTTAGGTCGCTTAAATATGAAATCAGTTTATTTTATAAACTTTCCTTTTTTAAAAGAGTTTTTTGACACGTGCAGTTATTTATGAAATTTGTACATCTTATTTCCGATATTTTAGAGTTGGTAAATATTTCATATGAAATAATATCCAAATACCCCTGCAGCCAGTACTCCTGACCAGTGTAAAGGAACATTTAAATATGTGTTTGAATTTGTCAAGATAACATAAATATAATCATTTGTTTATATTAACATTTATTTGTTTATTGCGTTATTTGCAATTTATATTTATTTAGTATTTACATTTATTTTAATTTGTTAAAACTATGTGTCGGGCATTAGCAAATATATGTACTTATATGTAAATATTTTTATTTGTACCTTACACAATAATTTCCAGATAAAAATTTGACAATTGTCGCGATTCTATCCCACTAAAACAAATAAACAAAATACACGCCAAAAACAAACAAACACATTCCTTATATACAAGTGTCGAGTACATAACATTGGACACAAAATAACAAAACAAAATATGACAACGCAAAATTATTTGAAAATTTCCATTATTTTATCACTTCTGTTTAACAAATGCGAGCGCCGCCTGTCCAATATAAATGTGGCGTGCACAAGCTGTGAAATAACGTACATAAATCAAAAGCTATCCATATGACTATGATATATTGAAGACAAGAACAATTTGTTCTATTATATATATATATCGTATTATATGTGTGTGTGTGTGTGTGTGCGTGTGCTAAGGAGAAAAATATGTATTATTTATGTTCGTCTACAATAAGAATAGTATGTTGAATTGTTGATGCTCTGTGTACAAGTCCCCGGGCTAGGCCAGAAGACACACAATCGGATGTATTGTAGCCCCACAGTTTACCGTTTTATGAATGACGACTGCCTGTGTTTTTGGTGTTGCACCATATGCGTCTGTATTGTATATGTATGCGTGTATAAATGTACTTACATACAAGATGCGGCTGCGTGTTTATTACCATGATATATTTGAGGTATGCGCTATTCGGTATGCCTGCGCGATGACTTTTTGGAGGTGATGATTAGCTGGTACCACCAGCGCACTGTGTCCACGAAATGCTAAGCTGACAGATTATGCTATAAAACATTTATTATAGTACTGTCTGAATAATATATATAGAAATATATGTGTATATAGTGTAATGAACTCTAATGCGACAAAGACGTTAAAAGAGCTATTATCAGACTTGTCAGCCAACCAACCGCCGATATATTAACATTTTTTAGTCTCCGCCAGCCGCCAAACAGTCTAGCTGCTGCAACTAAAGCATAAGAGAAGATTTAAATTTGGAGTTGGATGTCATCACAGTTATGCCAAACTTTGGTAAAACTGTTTTTAAATTTAGCTAAATAGTAAAAAGTAAATAAAAAATTATAATAGTAAATAGCTAAATAGAAAAAAAAACATGAATTTATTTAATAGTATTTAATGGAAACCATACTTGTAGTTTAATTTTAGAAAACATATTGCAGCGAAACAAAAAAGTACGCTCGGTTTATTTTTTAATATGATTACATTAGTTTAATTTTTTATAATTACTTTTTATTTTTTAACGGCCATATAATTTTTTTTTTATTTTTCAATATTTAGAAAAGTTGCATAATCTATTAAAATAATAAAAACCAAAGAAATAACAAAAGACTTCAAAACGTATCTATTACCAATGGCGTAGCCACACATTCATCGTCCTATTTAAACTTGGTTAAATGCATTAATTGTTGCTTGTAGCTCTGCCTGAACTCGCACTAATCACTGTCGCCCCTACGTTTCCCTAATTTTCCGAGTCACCATAGGAAGCTCAATAAGAGACAAACTACAAAATAATCATAGAAAGGCTTGAAATTTATATTTGTAATCGGAAATGAATGCAACAAAATCAGAAGTACTTTATAGAATCAAGGATACGAAGTGATAATTCAATAAATACTCGTATAACTTAAAATATTGCAATATTAAAAATTGGTGAACATAAATAATATTTGAAACGAATTTCGAAACATTCCAATATTATAAATATTTAAACAATGGTATTAAAATCGACGAGCAGAATTTTGAGCCAAGACACCAAACCATTGCTAATCACTTTATGTCACAAGCATTAGGCGCATATTTAATTAGCTCCCTGACTTACCTTACATTTTTAAAATACCGCCCACCCTAGTATACATATGTTTAGATGCTAGCAATTTTTATTAATTATTTAAAATTATTAAAAATAGTTATATTCCAATAAGCATATTTAAAAAACACTTTCAAAAAATGGTATTACATAATGAAATAGGAAATTATATGAAATTTTAATAATTTAAATTATTACAAAATGTATTTGTTTAATTTATTCAAATTAATTATGTTAATAACTAAATATTTATTTTAGAGAACATGGTATTATTTTTTAATTTTAAAGAGTTCATTAAATTACTTCAACTTGAGAAATATTTCAAATGTTATTTGAGACTCAAATAAAATCTTACAACTTCTTATAACCTTGTTTGAAATTTAGTTTTATATTTGTACGCTCTAAACCTAAAGCGTGATGTTATATTAAATTATACATTTAAAAAATAATATAAATGCAAATAAAAAATATTCCGATTTTTTAAGATATGAATTAGCCTCCGGTATCTAAAGTTATTTTTGTATTAGCCTGCCCCTTAGATTTCTTTACCGCTCAGATGTTTTCTTATAATAATTTTATCACTATTCTTACACAATAATTACAATAAATATTTAATTTCTAGGATACTTGAGTTGCGAAAAGAGAAGTCTCGAGACGCTGCGCGCTCTAGGCGAGGAAAGGAAAATTACGAATTCTATGAGCTGGCCAAAATGCTGCCGTTACCAGCGGCCATAACGAGTCAATTAGACAAAGCCTCCATAATTCGTCTAACAATAAGTTACCTGAAACTGAGAGACTTCTCCGGACACGGTGACCCACAGTGGGGACGCGATCAGAGCACCAGCAAAACGCTTAAATGTAAGTATACACATCCCACAAATCCTAAAAGTTCCCTGCAAATCTATACGCACCCGTTAAAACCGGATGCGTTCGTTATATTCAAATAGAAATTAGAAAATCTTGGTACTCCTGCGTAATTGAATTAAATCGAGTTAACTCGATTAATTACGGATTGGCTGGCTATGATACCACACAAACCAAATTATTGGATTTAAAATAAACAAGATTATGAGCCCTCAGAAAGAAGGGTTCATCAGGCAGTGTTTGTTTAAGAATATTCTGTAGTCTGGGCGTGCTTTGAATTTTAAATGAGCCCATAATAAAATATATATACGTATTTATATACGCACACGCACAGTAAATATGTACTAGCGAATTTGTGCGTGTTCAATTTTGAATCAGTTGCGAGTTGCGAGTACGCACACATTTACATAACAATCACTATATGCCGCATATAATAATGTACAATGTACTTATCAAAGGTTCGCCCCAACCTGCGTGTAGCCATTGGTGTTTTGTATAGGGTAGTTATACACCCAATTCGTCATGCAATTATTAGGATTTGAAAAAGAGTTCAGATATTTGTTATTTTATACAAGTGTGTTTTAAAATGTTGAGTGCGGGTATTTATTTTGTAATTTCATAGATAATATGCTTTTGGCTGTTTTTTCTTGCGGGGATGATATATATATATATATATATATAATCGTAATATTCCCGGTAATCGATTCATGATTTATTGTATTCACGAGCGCAACTGGCATACTGTGAAATATATAGCCTTAAAAATATATTCGACTCCGCAGTTCGCACTCACATTTGTGACTGCATACCGCACATGAAATATACATATATGTATAGTAAGGGGTCGACGAGGTCGGGGGGATGAAAATATGTACAATGCGAATATGTTTATTCAAAGACATTGGTGCCAAATCATATGTAGCTTCTCTACGTTTTCGTAAATTGCTAATTTATTCTGCGCAAGTGGTGAAATAATATAAAACAATATATGTGATTCTACTCTGGCTAAATCCTCATTTTTCCAACTACATACTATACATGTTATGTATTTATATAAATATATATATATATATAGTTAAGGTCAGTTCAATTCAATGTATATATATATAATAACGCCTCGGCCATAACGCTTACAGCAATATTATTTTATTTTCACGAAAATAATATATATAAATATAAATATAATTCCTTTGGGCTACGGAGCAATGCTATTCCGTAATGGTTATCCCTCTCGGAGCACTAAAAGCAATATAAAGTAAATAAATCAATAATGTACGTGAACAACCCAGGGAAGAATCGACGATAAAATGAATAACTGGGTGGTTGTGCTGCGGTTCCTGACCAGCTGATACCAGAGAGTATACAACAAATATAGATAGTCGATTCAATCTCATTATCACTAAATGTAAGGTACTTTAAATTGAATATATTATAGAATCATTCAGAAACGTTTATTTGTATATTTATATATATATACAAATATTAATATATTTATATAAGCAATACAATCAGTTTGTCAGTTTTGGCCTAGTATCTTTCTCTAACCGAACCGGACCCATATCCTCCAACGCTTTATAATCAAACAAGTCAAGAATACGAAAAGCTTTGACGTAGCGGCGTCTTTCCATCGTAAAAGCCAATAATCGCCATCGACGGACCAGATTTAGTGAATATCGTACAGTGGACACATAAACTTCTTCTCATCGCTTTCTTCCACACCTTTTTAAAACCGTTTCAATTCCTTCTATAAAAATTTATTTATTCTAGTAATTTGCAAGTTTTTTGGCATTAGACATCATCATTCAGCTAAGGCAATGCTTTTAATTAAATTGCTGTTTTCTCTATAAATTTCTTTAAAGATTGCTCCCCCCTTGGGACTTTTTCCAAATAACAAAACTTTTTCTGATCAACTATTTCAAGTTCAGCAACATGTTTTCCAAATTATGCCGCGGCAAGCCATTTATCTAATTTAAGCCGCGGCTTATAAAAGGTAAGGAACCGGTGCTTTAGAGAAAACCTTTTCGCTGAAAACCGTATATCAGTTATAGTGATTTTTGGGCTTAGACAATGAGCTTTTGTGGAACTCCAAATTCAGCCTAATAATCGGCTAAAAAGCTTTTCAAGAAACACGCTAAATAAAATCAATACCTTTTGAAGTCTATTGAATATAAATTTAAATCGGAAATTATTCTGATGCTATCTGAGTCAAGACTATCAGCACCGTTTTTTTTTTTAAATTTGGATATATATAGATATAAATTATGCTAATTAACTCCTAACCTATTAGCCCAACATAACTATATCGAGTTAATACGAGTCCCAGGCCATTCTGGCTTTTTAAAAAACGAAAACTCCGATGAACTGGCACGTTAAGGTTCAGTAGCCCCTGGAACCTGTTTCAGAAACCATCTTCACAAAATAGGATCATTGACTCACCTTTATGTAGGGAAAACGAGACCATAGAGCACTACCTATGTCAATGCCCGTCTTCAAACAACATCAGATGGAAATGTCTGGAATCACTTTTTATTTCAATCACTTCAATAAAGGAATCAAGACTCAAGGACTTCCCAAACTTCGTCGAGAGATCAAATTGGTTCATGCAAGCTATACAATATTATGTATTACACTAGCATATTGCTATTTTATATTTGATAATAATCAAACTTTTACAAATCTTTCTTTTTATATCTACCAATTACAAAACATTATGTTGGTTTTATCATTGCAAAGTCAAATAGGAGCATAACAATACTGCTCGTTGACAATCAGTATATACTATATATAACACTTGCTAGGCATACAAATGTATTGTAACTAGAGATTGTTCTGTAGAACTCTCTATCCGAAATTCTCGAGAATTTAAAGAATTTCTAGAATATACTTTTTATACGAAGTTTATTTTTTAAATGAGTTTACTATAACATTGATATACCTGGGTGCTGCACCACATTTGGGACAAAATGCAATCAAAAAAAAATCAGCACCTCTCTTAAATCGAAAAAAAATACGGCATTCGATTGACCATTTTTTGACCACAAATTACTCATACTCTCGGTTAACAAGTTTTTTCGATAAAAGGTCTATAGGTACCAAATTATTGTTCAAAAAGTAACAGTGATTTTATACTGCATTTGATTGAGCTCTTTTTTGACCGGTGAACAATTTCACATTTTTACCCATTTTTAGCGTTAATCAATTGACCAATTTTTGAACAAAAAATACCACTAATTATTGTGATTGAAAACTCTGGTAAGGATTTTTATCCGAATATAGAATGCCGTATAAATTAATTGGCTTTCGACCGTAATGTTGAAATAACTTTTAACCAAGTGCTGTCAATCTAAATTATTGATGGTCAACACGTTTTCTATTTTTGGGTTAAACTTTAAGTTGGTCCTACAAAGATTAATTTAAAAATATTTGAAGTTATAAATGGTTATTTGGGGTTTTTAAAAATAGTCCATTAAATGACGCAAAGAAAATAGGTTAGCGGTCGACAGCAGCCGACTTCCATGCATTTCAACAAATACAAAATACTTCAAACTGTATAAAGTTACGGAATATAAAATTAAAAAAAAGAAAATTTAAAAATGAACGCAATTTTCTCAATTTCAAAACTCTGGAGAATTCTCGAGAATGAAATGAATAAATCTCAATTTGTAATATATATTGTAACGTGTACGTTTTTGGTGTTTCTGCTCAAACGTCTATATATAGAGACGTTTGATCAGAGGCAAAAGGGAGACGTGGTTGAGCATTCACGGCGGACGGTCGCATGATCTTTCCGCTGAGGAGCCACCAGAACGAGAGGCCAAGTGGTTGGCTCTCGGGTGGTTCCTTACTGGATCAAGGGCCTTGG
>JAAAKO020053183.1:0-10902 GCA_010015015.2 Bolitophila cinerea | reverse complement strand
TATATGTATTTGTATATATGCAGAGAACATAAAATATAATACGGTTGCAAGTATCTGGCGTGCGGGCAAAGCTAATCCAATTAAACGTGTGTCAGATGTGCGCATGGGGACTCTCTGACAGTGGCCGCCTACACAGGTGTTAATTAGGGGCGCATCTGCGAGTACCTTTGAAGTTGTCTAAAAACTTTTCATTATACACGCATACATTTATATAATATACATATGTATAAATATTCAAATTAAAAATAACCCTTTGCAAATTGGATTTGCTTGAATTAAATATGAATCGTGCTTTGCGTTAAATTTACGCACGCTTTCATTACATCAATGAATTTTTTTTTCAAATATATATGTATATAAATATTATCTTACTGTTTTTCTCCTATAATGGCAGGCCGTATATGGCTGTTAAATTGTTTCTCTATCCCTGCACCATACCATTACAGATGTGGGGCATAATGACCCTCGCAGATCAAATAATCTCTTTAGACTTGGTATTTTCATGATTGTGGCTCTGATGGCTCCCAGTGTCCTCACACACAATTAAAAAGGGACACTTTTACATAGTAAAGTAAAATTGACTTTGCTTACAACGTCTATTTGATACAAAGGTAATTAATTTGATACAAAAGTAATTTACAATATAGAATATAAATTACAACAATTTTATTATATAAATTTATAATTAATATTTCATATATATTTGATTTAATATATTTGCTTTAATAAAATATTGTATTTTACCCAGTAGGTAAAAATGCAATAATATTGCAATAATAATTAAAATATGGTATTTTATCCAGTAGGTAGAAATGCAATAATAAAGTACATCGTATTATATATATTAATAATATTAATTCAAATATTTATGTATATTTCGTAAAATAAAATGTATTTCTAATATTATCAAATACATATGATTTTCTATTTTTTATTATTATTATTTTTCATATTATTATAAATATGAATATATACGTTACATTTCTGTATTAACATAGTTAATATATTTTAGATATTTGCAATATTATTATTGATTTTTGCGATATTATAGGTATTTTCCGATATTATCTAATGTTTGTACCCTGTGTTCATATTACGAGATTGGAATATGAATCTTAGAAAAGGGAGTTAAAATTGTTTAACGGGGTGAAGTGTTTTATCGTAATTATCATCACTAGTTAGGGATAGGTGAAAATAGTATGAAACAAGTCTATCAAAGCAATATAATATCGGAAAATATACACCGGGAATTACTAACCGCATATATAACTGCGAGAGGCTTTGGCTTGGTTTGCAAATGTTTTATTTTATTTAATCTTTAAAAAAATAGAGACTAAAACCTTGTGAATGGGCACATTTATTTTGTATATATTTTTAATAGCATATTGATTTTTAAAATTAAAACAAAAGAAAGTTTTTAATTTCGAAAATATATTTTTAATATAACAAATATTCCCTCTTGAATTACCCATATTTTTAGACACATATAAATATATAACACTCGTCTATTTTCGAAAAATCCTTAAACGTAAAGCTTGAGCTCAGATGCGCTTCAAAAGTTCGACTCGGTCTTGTCTAACATTTCCCATAATTTATTCACTCGTAATGGCTTTACCAGGTTCGTACCATGCTCGCCCCCTATACACCTGTCACAACACATTAAAATGCAAACTAATATGTTGTGCACTATTGAGAATGCATGTTGTGTACAGACGAAACTGGGTCGACCACGCGCTCCGATGTAAAACTTTTCCCACACATTTCCCGGCATAAATACAAAACAGAGGCTTTTTACACATGCTCCCTCCGTGACGCTGCCATACCGCTGCAATCTGGGTTAAGTGTATTGAGAGTGTGTATATGTGTGTGTCTGGATCTGAATATGTGTATTTAATTGCAAAAAAACATTTCCGTGCAACAGAAAATCTACCGTAACTATATACGAAAAATCTGCAGCACATTTTAATATGTAAAAACTCCACAAAAGCAGATAAAAGCTCTGCGATATGCGGTGGGATGTATATAATGGCGGTGATTCAAAAACACCCCTTATTCCCCGCGTTTAATGTTCAGCATTAAAGGACACGTCCGACACGTCTTGAAAGCGCATACAGCATCATATAGAAAGTGTCATGGCAATTTAAAAATACCGTTTAAAATACACAACACACAAAAAGTAAAAAAATGCAATGCTGCCGCTGTAAATGGCGCACACCAGGATACGTTTACCCAACTACCGCCACACACATTTGCTACAATTGGAATAATGTAAATATATCTATATATAAGCAAAGCGATATGAAGAGAAAAATACATACAACTTGTCCGGGATAAACTGATGGAAATGGTGTGCCGTTTTTGAAGCTTTATATGAATGTGTGTGCTTATGCAGACGTTGTTTATGTTTACCCGCCTGCAGCCTAATGTGTATTTGAATAAACATCAAGCTAACTCGTCCCTTATTGCGACAGAACTTTCTCTCTCACACTCTCTGAAAGCACATACATACATACACATAGAGCTTAAAAAAACAGTCGATAAACACAGCCCCACATAGTATTCAGAATTTTCATTTCCTGCATCAGACGTAAACATACATCAGTGCAAATTCATATGCGGGCATATATATGTACCTTAACATGAGGAAAAGCTGTAGACTGCTTCAGAAAACTTGTAAAAGTACTTGATGTGTATACACGATCTTCACAACGCACTCATACATATACAATACCAAAAACCATGCGACACACACACACACGAGACAGCGAACAATGCACATATATAGTCTTAGGGTGTGCGCCATTTATGAACATCTTCAATTATTTATGCGCCATGCATATACTTTTTGCAACAGCGCGCTGTTGTAGATAAGATGAACGAACGGGTGCGCGAAAGTTTTATGTGCGCATAAGCACATAACGTACATTATATGGTGGAGTCATATTAGTGCAAAAATGAAAAAAATAAAGAACAAACTTAAGTGAAAATGGGAGTTTTGAGTAATTATTGCTTCGTGGATGAGAGTAATTCAAAAAGCTTTTAATAATTTAACTAACTAAAATGTCCAATATTTTTTATTTGTAAAAGTCGGTTAAGGGGGCGTAAAAAGGTATCAAATGAAAGGTATTTAACATACTTTTTTATAATTTAAATATTTGTTTGTATAACCTGAAACTTAAATAAGCCAGGTTTTTGTAATGTTAAAATAAATTGTTTTTGTTAAAAAAACAAAAATATAATATAATATATATTTTTAGCTATAAATATTTTTTCTGTTTGAAAATATATATTTTTTAAATTAAAAAAACCTAATCAATATTTAAAGGAGATTACGACTTAGGAGGCCATATGGTCATATTTAAAAAAAAAAATAATTAAACGAATTTAAATTGCAATATATTTAAAAACAATATGATACCACTAGAATAAATACAAAATATTTTACTAGCTGTTTTTCGGTTTGGGGTTTTTCAAAATTAATATATATATTATATACTGCTCCACCGTAATTGTTCAACCACCCGGTGGTAGTATAAAAGAGTATATCATGAATATATCACATATACAAATACATATATCGTATAGTATAGGTGTTGAAAATAAAGTAACAAGGCTTTAAAAACTAAATAGCTCATTTATTAACGTTGGCTGCGATGTGCGCCACTCCGCGTCGCTTAAGCTTTTACTTAAAACGAACGCCTGTGCACTCACTGTCTGTGCGAGCGCATCAACGGGTATATATTTTAAGGGTGCACGCTCTCGCGGTTATGCGTTTTTGTGTATGAGACTAGAAATATTAAATATTGCCGTATAGCTGAAATTAATTAATGTTTTAATAATAACGCAAGCCGTTAGGAAATGCCGTCGCACGCACAGCACACACTCACATACATATATATACACAATATATAGTTGGTGCTGGTGCCAGTGCCGGTAAATGCTCATTTATTATTGCCTTGCTCGTTCGTATAAGTATACTGTACAACAGATTTCACGAGCTTTCGTTGTATATAATATTATACTTCATAAAATATACACACTATTCACTATATACAATACATAAAAAGAGATACATTTATTATACACCACAGTGAACCGTTCTACAGTGCATATAATTACTTTGGGAGTAATATACATAAAGCAGACCTACCTCGCACGCAAATAAATATAGGATTCGAATCAGAATAATTCACACAGTTATAGCCCATGCGCGATTAACGACTGTAAATTTGCAATGTATGTTCTATACATATATATTATATACATTTACTGACACTACTGTATATTTTGTACTATACTCTATGTACGGAATAGAGCTTGCACGCAATAATGAGGGTTTATTTATACACATAAACATACATATATACAATTATACATATTATATTAAATGTATATATTCTCTTACAACAATCCAACTGTTACTGAATAGTGAACAGTTTACATAAATGTACAGAGGGTTTAATTACACTATATATATATACTCTGTATATACAAAATATATGTATGCAAATGTTTCAAGGGATGATTTTAAGGGGGTTAATTGCAGCGTGCGCGCGAGTTTGGTAATTTATTACGCGATGTTGCGAAAACACGAGAATATATACGTGTTGGCGAAAATTAAATTTGGCGTTTATCGGAAAACCAATGGCAGACCAAATTCGATCTACATTTATGCTTTACTGGGCTCAATGAATTGGAAAATGTATATTTAGAAAATGGATGCGGTGTATAGCTATATTATATGTGTGAAATTGAAATTTATATTTTATTGGTATTTTTCAATTTTTACATAATCTATTTGTGCTCGAGTTTTGATGGTGTATGTACTAAAAGTAGGTCATGAGACAAAATAGGATTGTCTCAATTAAATTAAGTTTATTTTGTATAAACCTTCTTAAAATAAAACAAAAAAATGGCACACTTTAAAACATTTTGTGTTTATGTGTTTAGACAAAATAAACGTCTGCTAAAACTTGTTTTTTCACTATATAATGCGAGCTCTTTTTTATAAAATTAGCCTATAATCATTTATATAATAATCACGATTTTCAATTTTTATTACACAATATTTATTTTAAAACATTCTCTAAATTGTATATATTTTTTATATTTTAGCTAATATCTAAGGGTTATTTAAGAAAAATTTTAAGAAAAAAGAGGTTTATGTTAGTGCTGTAATAAGTTTCATTTCTAGATAATGCACATTTAAATAAATATAATAAAATATTTGAAACATATCAATTAAATTAATAAAAAAATGTTTTATTTTCCTAACTGCTTAAATACGGTGTCGCTCGCATTGCATTTTCCAATAGAATACGAATATGTTTTGTACTATTCTGTTTCTTGAAAAAACATGTAACGATAGAATTTATAAAACAGATAACATTTTCAAAAATTACGGTAAGCTCTTTAATCTTGATGTACAACATAACATTCGAATCAATGCTTCGATGATTATTTTATTTTTTTAATAGATACGTAAGCATTTTTATAATTTAATATGCACCCCAATCTTTACTTTAATATGTACCCCACTCATTCGTATTATATTTGTATACTGCTTTATCGGCTTCCCTATATAATTGAATTTTCCAAACCTATATACGTTTTCTTATTTACTACCCCACCGGAGAAGGAATTTTGAGACAATCACACCATTTGTGGCAATCACATTTACAAAGACAAATTAGGAATGAGTAATGACAACATAAACAACATAATTTGTTCAATTTCCATTTGCGTATTTTTTTGTAACCACTTGCCTAATAAAAGTAAGTATTCTTGTAATACAATTTAGTTTTTAGAGTCAAGAGATATATCCTTAAAAAAAGACTCATCCTTAAATATTCCAATTTTGAAATTTCATCAATTTTGAAGTTTTTTTCTTGTTTTTGCTTGTTTTTTGCTTGGTTTTTGCTTGTTTTTTGCTTGTTTTTTTGCTAATTATTAATGCTGAATGAAATTTCTATTCTTTTGGTTTATATACGTTTATATATTACCTTTTTTATTTAAGGAAATATTATCGAAATCTTAACACTTCATTTATCTGCAAATAAAATTGCATTGGCTCTTTTGAACTCCTACTCCTACTACTTACATTTATTACATTTTTTTAAGAATACCTCTTAAAGACTTACAAATACATTAATTCTGCAGAAAAACTTCTCAAGACTTTCAAATGGCGATTTAGATTGTCCTATCTATCCGCATATCACTATGATAGTATAAATAATTTTGTCTATTTGAAACAAATGAGACCAAGTGTCACTTTTCGTCTAAAAAGTCTATACTTCCCGTATTTCCACCCTCTACATGAAAAAACAAATTCGCCCATTAATAGTAGAAAAAACACCGCATTTCAATAGAATCCCTAAAATTTCCGCATTAGTAACTAAGGATTTATACCCGAAACACTTTTATTTAATTCATTTCTTTAACGTCTGCTCTAGACCGAAACTCTTTAATACTTTAATACAATTCCTCGTACCAACACATTATATATATATATACTTATATCCCTAATCCTTCGCCAGCGATGCCGTCTCGTCTTCTACTGTAATTAACTAAAGCAAATTACCCTCAATTCGACAAATGAATTCAACATTATTTATATATATATATATATGTGTATAGCAAGTATGCTTTTATATGTATATACAGTAAATACTATAGTATATATGTAGTATAAATGCAATTCACCCCTATAACTATAGTAAATGCTCAGAATTTCTAATCTTTTGCCTGCAGTTTTCAGCCAACCGCACTAACACGTTCTCTGTGCACGGCGTTTTGTGAGCGAAAAGTCTTGTTCTAATAATGCCTTGGTGCGGTTACCTACCCATCTCTCCTTGTCCTGCCCTATACATACATTTATATATGTACCGTACCCAATACTGCAACCGTGGAGCTTCCGTTCGAACGTTCGCATCCTCTAGCGTACTCAGGACCCTGCGTGTGTACAGATCTTTAGCGCGCACACCAGAAAGCGTCTACAACTTCCGCACTTTATAAATGTGTTATGTTTTATGTATAAATGTATATATCTATAATTTGTATTTGTATGTGAGTATATGTATACTCAGAGCTCAACAGAACGACAAACACATATAAAATAATAATAAATGCTGCAAAACTAAGAACGAACCATATGCAGCATTTGGGTACAGTATGAGTGTAAACACATATGCTAGCATTAACTATGTATAATATATACGTATAAATACCTATTATAGTATATTATGTATATATGTTGAATACACACATCCATAAACTCAACAAACAAAGGTTGTTATCTCATGAATATTTTGCACCAAATTGAATTGAGCTTGAGATTGTTCTCATGCTTAAAACAAACCCGCACCCGCCACTCCAGGCACCCCTAAGGAGCTTTGCAATGAACAACAACATAAAAATATATTATCTAAAAGCTTGCTGTGCAGCGCAATATCCTTCGAAAAAAAATATAAGTGTTTTTCCTGGTATAACGGGGCACATGAAAAAAGAGCCTGTGTCTCGAATGCCGACGCTTTCCGTATCCTCGTGAGTGTTCTGTGCTGGGCTTGGCTGATGCGCCGCTGCTTTTCTACAGATATTCCCATCAACCTGCTCGCAAATATACAACAATGTATACATCGTCATTATTATTGTATATGCAATCACTGGAAATGGTTGTTTGTATGTGTATGTGTGTAATTTGTACTGTATACATATACACTCTATCTTGCATTATACATGTATGTATACTATAGCTATATGTCGTATAATAATGGCTTGAACAAACCAAAACCAACAACAAATGCCAAAATTAAAGCTTCCATTTTATTTAGTTGCGTGTGTATTTATTTTTCTCGATTTCCATCTCTCTGTCGGTACACAACGGTCGCCACCAACCCCCGCATTGACCCACAACAACACACAAATACCCACATCACAATTTTTATGCATCCCGTTGCTACACAATATTCATACATATACATATACATTATGTATAGAATTACATTTTCTGCGATGAGCTCGTCACTCCGCGTGGAATTAAGCACCTGATGAATTTCTAGCATTCCAAATGCTTTGCGTACGTGCAATTTTGATTGAATTTTTCATTATTTGTATTTTGGATGAAAATACGCGTATACACACACACAAAACAGGCGTATATATACATATGCATGAGGGTATATAATTTAAATTTATTTCAACAATGCCGCGCCGTTTTTTTCAGTGTGTATGCGAATGGCATGGATTTATTTCCTGTGCACTGTTGTGATGGGTGGTGGCGCGGTGGTGGGAGCTTATAGAGAGGGTGCAAACGCGTGTAAAGCTTTATAATTTCTGTGTGTTGGAATGCTTTTCGTTTGGCTTGGTTTTAGGAGCACAACACACCCGCTTTGCGCCGGTATTCAAGGAAATTAGCTGATTAAAAAATAATGGTATAATATATTTTTTTATATATTATAAAAAAACCATATATATATATATATGTCTATGTCTATGAACCATTATAAATATAGAATTCTTATTGTGTGCCAGTGCCATTTAAATTAGGTACCAACATGGTTTTGTTGGAATGTTCACATAACAATTTTCATGGTGCAATAAAAATAGCGTAATATTACTTGTATAAATAATACAAAAAAGGTATATATACACAAAATTTAAAGACGAAACTGTATGAGTTTGAATTTTACCATTAAAAATATGCAAATAATAACAATGTATCCCGTTTTTGTGTGTTTTTATTTTCATTTTTCATTATTTTTTTGTGTATGCGAACATTTTGGGTAGTTACTCTGTCACTATATTTGGAAGTGGGTTTTTGTCGCTGTTTTTTTAATATTCTCGTTCTGCGTCAACTTGCTCTTTTATTATGTATTAGAATTTTTAAATATTTGGAAATGAGAAAATTTACAAAAATAATCTTCATGTTATACTGAATTTACGTATAAAATACACATAATCTTTTTATTCCTGTTTTGATGAAAATTCTTTTATTATTTTTAATTATACGACTATGAGATGGCATCCTTAATATTAAAATATTGGTTTTTCATTTATTGAATTTTAACAGTAGAATTGTAGAATTCAAATTCAATCAAACAAACTCCTTTGTATTTAAAAAATTAGGCAATTATTAAAATCTAGTTTCAATATAATACTGAAAGCTTAATTTAAAAGTGGTCGTAAGATAACGCACCTAATCGCCAGCCCTATTTCAAGTACCGGCCATATGTTCAGTTTTTCGTGTTTTTTTTAATGTTCCGCCAACATTATTTATAATATTTTTACATTATATATAATACATTTTTTCTAACATATGCGTAAACACAAACATTTCTTTAATAATATTCTCGTGTATATGCGTTGGAATTTTAAGAAGCATTAACAACAGACAGGAAAAAATTGTAAACTCCTTAACGTGTCTCGTGCGTATTATATTCATGAGAAGCGCACGTGCTAAATATGCAAGCGACCACCACCATCACCACATTTTGTTTCCCGGTGCACACATTTGCATAATGCTCTCGAACATATGTATATATGTTTATACAATAACAACACACACAAATAAATCTTCTCTTTTCGTTGTATTCACTATGTTTTACATATTATATTAAATAAAATAACAACAACAATTAGAAGGAAAACACATGTTGTGTTTCAATTTGTTTCGTCTACTCTAAACTAAACTATAACCGCATATGTGGTACGTGTGTGCGTGTGGTTGTTTTTGTATAGAACTGAAAAAGACTTATTTTGTATGTAAAACAACAAATTCATGCACATGTGTGCATTGTGTATGCATTTTAAAGTCGCGCCGCGCGCACAGCATCTTGAACAGCGTCATTGTTTCATCATGCACATGTGGTTAAAACCTTTTTACATTGTAATTTTCTAGTTACATTAACGCATACGTTCACGCTATAACTATTTAGAGCCCCTAAACCATAATTTCGTGTGTGTCATGGGAAATTCCCATATATATGTACGTATTCATATATAAGACATACATACCGCACTAATTCAGTTTCAGTGAGCCCGGAAATTAAGTGCACTTTGCATTCCGGACGCAACGCATATTTAAACACGTTACACAAGTTTTGCCGAAAAACATACATTTCCACCACGCGATAAGCGAATCGTACAGCAAGTTTCCGCCGTGCTCCACCGCAACACGCCCCCGATTTATACAAGTTAATAATTTTAATTCCAAAAGTTTTAAATCGCTAGCAAAGAGCTCGCGCACCTCCCTCTTGCAAGCAACACCCCGAATTGTCGTGTTCCTAATTTACATTTTTCACACTGAATACATTACATATAATATATGAAAGAAAAAATATATGAATTTACATATATATATTTTTGTGAAAATTGCCTTTGCGCATTCTTTATGTTTTTGTTTTAGAAATGTTCCGAAAAACTTTTTGTGGCAAATGCAATCGTAATGCTAAGTTTATATATGTATATATTTTATAATGCATTATATTAGTTTTCCATTTACCGAGTATACAAAATACAATGAACGAATAAACATATATAGAGGGTGTCCCACATACATTGGTATTTTCTTTTTTTAATTTATAGATAAATAAATAGTCTACAAATTTCATTGATACACTAATTACATAATTATACGGCTTTCATAGATATTTACAAACATTGTTATATAAATAATTAAATAATTTACTTAAGAAGAAGAGCTTTAGTTTATTTAATTATGTATATTAAAAATATCAAAAATAAAACACATATTTTCAACGATATTCGGTAATTTGAAAGACAGGTTCCAACGCGTTCCTCTGTTTTTTTATTTTTGAAACAGTAATAATAACTTCATGGTGAAACATGTTTTTTTTGCTCAAGATAAATTAATGAACATGTAGAAAAGTTACCCTCTGTTGCTGA
>JAAAKO020053172.1:0-10902 GCA_010015015.2 Bolitophila cinerea | reverse complement strand
AAGAAAATGCACATTTATGTTAAAACATATCGATATTTTGCAGTATATGGACCTGTCGCTATGAAGCAGGGCTTATCCAGTACATACTATACATTGAATAGGAAATTTGATATGTTCGTGATCACGGAACGAGTTCATGTCTCAGATCTAATAAACACAAATCAAGCGCATGCGCTTCAGGTATTTGGGATCAAGTGGTTCATTAATCAAATGAGCAGGCGCCAGCTACTGGAGCTTATTGAACGCGTTTGCTTGAATTTTTATTCTATTTTTAGGATCAATGGTGAAATGCAGTAATTGCATTTATGCTAATCTTAACCACGAGCGAATATAAAATTACCATCAATAAGATAAGCGAGTATACTGTATACTTGTTAATCGTGTAACTAGGACAGGATCTAGAGGTTATATAGTTGTAAATAATTAAAAGGTTTATTCTTTTGTATTTTTACCGTTAATAATAAATGAAATATTTATGCAAAAAAGTGCAATTCTAAACTTTTTTTTGGAACTTTTATTTTAAATGATTTTTTTTATCGATACCAACAATACATAACAATATTTTTTCTAGATACTCTGGGTTTAAGTTCAAAACTATATATGGTATAATATTATATATACTTTCTCTACAGCATCGAAGTTTAGTGTTTGAACATATGTACATACAATTTCGGCAAACAACATGTGTGCTTTATTAAACCATTTTCGTCTTCTGATTTTAAACGGTATTTTAATTATTTTAATTGCAATTTATTATCCCACCACAAAAACTGTTTTCGACTTATAGCGTATAACTTTAAGTTTATGAATGCGACCAAAAATTAAATTAAATAATAAAATTGGACGTAAAACTCTGTCAAATAAAATAAAGTAATAAATATAGGGTCAATAAGAATTAAATCTAAAAACAATTTTTCGTGTAACTTTGACGTTGAATCCATTAATAAGCACGTTACAAACCATCATAATCCTAATACAGTTTTAAGTTCACATACTCGAGCATGCATATCATCCCAAACTTATTTTTTGGAAAACTCGTTTTCTAAATACCTTTACTTTAGAAACGTATACCCTGATGAAGTGAAGTTTTAAGATTTAGCGTTGATGGTATTTCGATGCGTTTCTTGAAGCTTATTATACCTGTTATCCTTCCTGTACTCTGTCATATATTTAATAGTATATTAAAAACTTTAACTTTTCAATCTTCCTGGAAACGCGCTAAAGTGCTTCGTTTAGCCAAGGTTTCTAGTAGTATTCTTCCAACAATTTCTTAATGTATGAAACTATTAATAAAAAAACAAATTAATTTCAATTTACAAGTTACTCTCTGATAAACAATCCGGCGTTAGAGCAAATCATAGTACTAATGCTGCTTTACTTAAAATTACTGATGATGCTAGACTAGAACTGGATAAAAAACATTTGAATGTTCTTGTAACTAAAGCATTCGATAGCGTGAATCTAATCAGCTCTGTATGAAATTGAAGACTTTTTTTTAACTTTTCGCAATCACCTATAAAACTAATCTAATCGAACTTGAGTGGCAAATGTTTCACGCGGATGGTGTAAGCTCAAATGTTGTTTATCTTTATTGTAATGTTCCTCAAGGTTCTATACTTGGTCCCTTACTTTTCTCACTATTTAATTATGTTCCTAATGTTTGCGTCAACGGTGACTGACGACGTTCAATTTAGCGGTCTAATAAGAAAAGATACTGACATCATTGAAACAGTTAATATTGAACTCGATAGAATTGAAAAATGGTCTGAGGATAATGGTCTTAGATTATGTCCTCTTAAAACGCAATCTATTTTTATATCCAAAAAGAAACTTAACTACGCGGATTGGTCCCTATCTTACCGTCGAAAAACTGGGTGTTATTTTCAATCAAACGGTAACTTGGTCAGAACAATGGAACAATATGGTGGACTAAGACGTCTCTGGAAATTGTCCAACATTATTCCACAAAACATGCGGCTGAGACTCGTTAGGCTCCTTTTACTTATGGAGATATGATTTTGACCAAAGCTATGTTTAAAAACGAAAACTAACCGTAGCTTTCAACTCTTGTATAAGATTTATTTTTAAACTTAAAAGATACGATATTTCCATGCATACCGATTTTAATTTTGGTCGCTCTCTAAAGAAATAATATGATTTCAGTATTTGTCTTTCGATTTATAAGCTTATCATAACAAAGCAACCATCTTATACGTTTCTCAAACTCATTACGGACGCTTAATCTTAATACGACCAGAAGACAATCTAGTTCTATGTACTATGCATTTTTTATTTGTGGGATTTTACTAACTCACTTCCTATACTAATTAAGAGGACGGGAAATATTAAATCTTTAAAAATCTTGTTTACGCCATTTTTGTAATATTTAATTTATTACACGCTTTTATCAATATACTTATCATATTATGCGTTTGTAAGAGTGCTTGAATATAGTTGCGGCCATTGGTTGTCAACTTCTACTTTCAGGTTTAATTTAATGGTAATAATATATTATAAGAATTAGATTAAACATACAGTTCAACCTCCGCTTTTCTTAGGAAATATAATATACTTACTATTTAAATATTATATAAGATGTTTGTAGTCATTATTCTTATTATTGTATTCATTGCAGTTTACTTTTATTTTTTTCTCTTTAAATATTATTATTGTTTCATAATATTACCAATTGTACTATTATGCATTATATATTATTTAATAATATTGTTATGTATATCTAAGCAATAAATAAATAAACAAATAAACTAAATTTCCTGAATAAATGATTTAACTGAATTTAAAGAATTATATTGCCTCAATCTTTAACTGTGATTGGTTTAATTGATTTTTTTTTTGAATATGAGTAATAACGAGTTGTCTTTTATTAGGAAAATCATTTTCGTTTACTAAAAAATGGTTGTTTTTTAGAAGTAAAATTAAATTGTTGCCTTTTTTAATTATTGAATTTTTTTAATTTTTTTGTTTTGGTGTTAGCATAATTCCACTTTTTAGGAAGGATGGGTTAAAAGTATAATAAAATAATTTATTTAATATGATTATAAATATATTTTATTATTTTATTCAGATAAACTAGATAAATATATAAATCAAAAAACTATTTAAAAAAAAAACATTATCGTAAGACCTACATTCAATTTAAAAAATAAAATCTAACAAAATACGAGTTTATTTGTGATCATTTTTGTTTATTTAAGTATTGTTTTCATTTTCACAGATCGAAATACTCTGCTATACATTTTAACTAAATTTATGTGTATTTCACCCAAATCACAATCGTAACCTATTTTATATGGTTTTCTAACACAAAACTCAATAAGCGCGTTAATAAATTGATAATGTGCGTTAACCTTGTCGCAATCATATGTGCGCTCGTGCACGCCCAATAAAACAAAAATAATTAATTTACGATATACGTAAATATATTTTTGGCAGATCCCAAGTAAATCACACTTAAGTCATACGAGTCATACTTGGGTCTCAGAGAGTGCAATAGCCCGTGCACGCAAGTACATTGATTATTATTGTTGTTTATAAATAGCATTTCGAATAATCTTATATATATATACAGAATATATATATACAGAATCTGTGTACCATTATATATTTTCGTGATGTACTAATTCAGAAATCGTTTAAATAATGTCAAAATTAATGCAGTACACATCTTATCACTCATATATATAGTATTATTATTTATTCGTAGGCAGCTGATGCGCCTATCGAGCAATTGGCAAGTTTAAATTAGCCATTTATGATATAGGAATTAATTCTAGGAACACATTCAACGTTCTCAAGTTAGTGTTCTATATTTATACATTAATATCCACAAATAAGAAAGCGTGTGTATATGTATATAAAGTAGTTTGTTCATTTAATTCATATTATGATTGAGTGCGAGTGTACTTGTAGGTGGCGTACGCTCAAGAAGCGTCTAGACGTCGTGTGTCTGGGCATTAACATATAACATATATTATGTAGACATACATACCCAACACATATAGTACGCAAACAATTGAACTTTAACCTATATGAACTTCTATTAGAGAAAACAATCGCCGCGCCGGCAAGCGCGTGCGCAAGACGTGTTTATTATATAAATTTTACAATTTGCATTCGGTTACAAAGATCGTTGCTGTGATTAGATTATGCTTGTTTTTGTTTAGAAGATATTTTAATGGCATAATGAAACGATTGCACAAATTTCTTCGTTAGAAAGATTATCTGGATCATTATGGCATAATGACTTATCCAGAAGTCTGCTGAGTCTGTCTATTGTTTCTATAGTCTGGTTGACTAGAAATGATTTGTTATTAAATTAAAAATACAAAAAAATATATATTTAAAATTCTTGATTTTGTGATTATAAGATCCTAAAGATATCTTTTCTTTCTCAGCACCCTTTTGAATGTTTTCCTTCTTGCCCACTTTGTGGACTATTTTTTTACTCTTCCTTATCCTGCATCTGGCAAATGAAAAATAATATTAAATCCGGACATTGATATAAAATATATATTTTCGGATCTGGTTAATTCCTTGTTGTAAATGAATCTTAACCATCTGAGTATCGAAATTAGAAGTTATATTACATGAAACTTATTTACTATTTGCAAGATTGCAAATATTTCAAAAAATATTGTATTATTTTAAAAATATGTTATATATTTAATAATAAAATTTTGTTTGATACGACTTTTATTTACAAAATAAAAAAAAAAACTTAAAAACAAAATTTCAACAGAAAAAACTCAAAAGTTATTTAAAAAAAATTGAATGTTTTCAATAAATATATATTAATTTAATTTACTCACGTGGATGTAAAAAGAATTCTTCGCAAAATAATATAATTTTTAGAATGAGCCTATTTAATGGAAAATCTTCCTGTGACCACAAAATTAACAAATCTTTTTAGCAAAACAAAAGCTAACTGTGGAAAATAAACCATTTTTGTTGAATATCGAATTTGGGAAAGATGGAGGAGAGTTGCGTACCAATAAAATCAACTATTTAAAGAAAACCACCTATTTTCAAAACAATGACAACGGCGCAATTGAATCTTTTTTTCATAACTTTCCACACACTTCCACAGAAACATCCCATTGCCTTAGTTAAGAAACCAAATAAAACACACTTGTCGTCTATTTTAAATACAAAAAGTATTATTTATTTAAAGTACATTCATCAACACAATCTAAGCGAACTAATCGAATCCTCAAAATTACACTTGTTCAAATACTTCGAACACCACTGGTTCTCCGTGTCGGAGACGCGCAGCTGAATGCCAGCACAACCGCTGTACTCGTAGAAGATTACACAGTTTCCGGCAAGGTTCACGGACTCGATGCGATCGTTCCAGGCACCCATGCCAAAGTTGTAGCACTCTTCGGCGGCCACAATGACAAGCTTGTAGGCACCGCGCCAGCTGCTCTCGGCGTACACCACTATCTGCGATTGGTGGCTGCCTGGCAACAGAGTGGCCACAATGAAGGTGATAGTGATGATTTTTAGAAGGAGGTTGGTCATGGCGTCTTGCTGGTGTAACGTCTGTGCTGCAACTGATCGTGACGAATTTAATTGGTATAGTAGTACAATTTTTGTGTCTCAAATACAATTTCTCGCACTGTGGCTCGTCATCTGCAATCATATGACGCAATGCCAACATTGAACTGTACTTATACATTGTTCAATTATTAGGCATTATAATTAAGTTATCTTTAACTAGAGCTTCACAAATGATATAAATTACGATTGACGGCATTTCTGAGACAATATGTTTGATGAGATTATGTTTATGAATTATGGGTTTAAAAAACATAAAAAAGGTAAAAAAACATAAGAAAAGGAAAAGGTTCCGTCTATCTAACATGCGACGTACTTGAGTCTTGATTCCTTTATTGCAGCTTTTGAAATGAATGGGTGATCCCAGACTTTTCAATCTGCTGTAATTAAGAGACGGGCATTGACAGAGGTAGTGCTCCAATATCTCGTTTTCTCTAATTTTGTGAAGATGGTTTCTGAAACAGTGTCCTATTAGAATGTTTGTTAGTGTTTTCATCTTACGTCGACCACAGTTAATTAGAAATCATTTATGTTAGGTTTATTAAAGACTGATCGTTTGTCTGCAAGTATCAAGTGTCTCCCCTTTTAAAGTATGAAGTTTATTCATGCGGCTTAGGATATTTGTTCTCCTGGAGGATTGGGTTATGCCGGTCTGATAAAAGAGCCTTCTGATCCTTTACGTGCCAGTTCATTGGAAATTTCGTTTCCTAATAAGCCAAAATATTAACTAGATAGAGTTATGTTGAGCTTATAGGTTAGGAGTTAGTTGGCAGTCCTTGACTAATCAAGACCTGGTTATGTAAGTGTAAAATGGGCGTTAGGCAACTTGATTGTCCAAAACAGAAACGTATGATCTCGTTCTTTGCTAATTATACAATCATAGTAGTACCGTGAGAGAGTTTCTTTATCTGTCCGAACCAAATTCTGATAAAAATCATTTCTTATTTCCAGGACCACTGTTTCGGGAAAACTTGATTTGACTGCTATGCTAATAATGTCACGCTCGTCCAAGCAAGAGTTCTATGAAGATCTTTAGGCAAACCTTGTCGTTATCACATGCGCTGACATTAGATCCACACTTGGCTACCTTAACAAAGAAAACTCATTCAGACTGTCATAGCTTAGAATTCCGATATGCACTTTTATGTAATGAGAAGTGTATGATGCGAAAAAGTGGAAAGAGCAGCAGAAGAAGAAGTTAGACATGGGGAATTCAATATCAAAAGAGTTTAAAAAAGCAAAAATAACAGGAGGCATGACGCTCACTCTTGCTATGTCCATATAATTCATCAGTCGAAATAAAGTCAGTAAAGTAGCCATTGCAGTATTGCCGGAGTAAAAAAAATGATAGAACTCGTCACAACTTGTAACTTCCAACAAATATCTTAATGTTCTAAATGCATTCATCAGTATGAAAGATTCATCGTTAAAATAATATAAAATAAAAGCTGAATTGTGCCAGAATTACTAAAGTTTAGTTCTTCTCCCTTTGCGTTGTTTTATCTAACGTTCTGATTTTAAAGCTTTACTATTCCACTCCAACGTGAAACCGGGATAGTTTTATCAATTATTATAATAAAGCATATCTTGGCTATTATATGGCATTCTCCAACTATAATTTTTGTTTAAAGCAAGTTAGTCGAAGAAAGTGAAAGTGTATACTATTATTTACCCAATTTTTCCCCAGGTCAGATGAAATTATATCCATGCTTCTGCATCTTGGTCTTCCTGGAGGTCTGTGGATATAAAGCTTAAAGCATATAAATAATATTATACTAAATTATATGTATTTTAAAAGTTAAACTAAAGTCTCAAAACACACATTCATCTAAAAGACCTCCGTCCATCTGGCCCGGCGATATTAACCCTGTACGATAAAATGATAAAACCATTCAATTTCTGAGCCCTCACAAAAAAAAATAAAAAAAACTTTTTTATTACCAAATGAACCTCATTTTTCCTTTTAGAACAATCAGCCTTGTTCAAAAATTAATCTAGACCCAATTATATTTTTCATCTATGAATTTAGGGATTGTCCTTAATACAAAAAAAAAATTCCCACAAGAAAGAATTATTACATTTACCAAGAAATGCGGATTGCTTGTTTTTTTTGTAATACTGTATTGTTTAAAAGCAAAATACTATAGCAAAATCTTAAATAATATTTACCATGGGATGCAAAGTATAATTAATATAATTAATAAAGCTATTATTATTTCGCTATATCGTTTGCATTCTTTGAAATTAGTGTAGTATAGCAATCCCTCTGTGTAAATATGCGACGGCTCTCCAGCAGAAGGTATAGCAATCTCAGCCAGTATTGTTGAATTAAATGCTATTCTTTTTAGTAAACGAAAGTATCGAACAATTCACAGAGCTATCTCTTAACAATAATGTTGAGCTGCTGTGGGTTCCAGGTTACTCAGATATTTCTGGAAATAATGGAGCCAACGAAATGCCCTGAGATGGTTAAAGCAATGACTTGTATTGGGCGGAGCCAGTGACGTGCAGATCTTTTACTATTATTTAAACGGAGGTCAGAGACGAAGTCAGTAGCATACAAGTTAGTAATATGTGAGACGAATCAGCAAAATACCGAAAACCTAAACACTTCATCCTTCATTCAGAAGCCCAGATCGTCAGGTAGCGAGATTTATTTTAAATTGCAGTCGACATAGGATCAGCACGCCCCAAAAAACTACGAAGCTCCTTTAAAGTCATGTAATTGCAAAGAATGAGCCAAACGTGCTATATCGAATGCTCAAGCATTTTTGATAATCATCATTACAGTGAAAAATGCTAGCCGCAAGGCTTCTAACATGCTAAAAAGGCCCAATGAATAAAAGCATTCATGCTAGTTGTCCGACTAAACAAAAAATCTATGCAAACACAACTTGTTTTTTTTTAAATTTATTATTTTTATTTCTGATTTAAAAATATCAAAATATCGACTAATTTCCAACTTTTTCTTTTTTAAAATAAAGGTAAAATTTCAAAGTTTTTTTATATGCTATTCCGACGATGTAATATATCAGCACTTGTACTTTGCGAAAAATTAAAGTCTCTTCCTGAACAAAAAACACTTTGTACTTATTAATGATGTCGTCACTAATACGGTTCCACACTCGCTTTAAGCAATTCCAATAAATTGTGTTTTTAGTGCAAGCTTTGGCCTTCAAAATGCTCCAAAAAAAAATCCTGGGGATTCAAATCAGGAGAGAACGGCGGCCACAGGTTCCAGTCGATTAAAACTGGCAAGTTTGAATTTAACCAATTTTGCGTGCCATTTGATTTGTGCTAAGGTAGCCAGTCTTGATGGAATGTTCAGATCTGCAAACCAATTTTATTGTTTGGCCACGGTATCAATCCAGGTCGTAAGACCTAATCCTGGTAGATTTGTTGTTTTTCATGACCTCATTGCAGCCCATTGTCAGAAAATATTTTCAAATTATTGCTGGCACGTCCTTTTAACCAAACTTGATCGATTTGTATATAGACAAATTGCTCAATGCGAATTATGCACTCCTCGGAAAACACCAAGTTGGAAAGCGCTCCATCATCGAACAAGGAATTCAGTGCCTTCCTTATTTTAATCTCTTGCGACGCTGTAAAGCAGTGAGTGCCTGGTACTATTTTAGATAAAATGGTTTTACCTTCATCTTTTATTCAAATATGTTTAGAATGATACCGGTGTTCACGTTCATGTCTTGCACCAGTCATGGTATAGAGCGCACTGGATTTCTGGCTAATCGAAGGAGCACTTTTACGGCGTTTGCTGGCGCCGTTGTGATGCATAGCCGTCCACCACAGTAGGGTTTCTTAACACTGCCAGTTTCCTTGTAACATTTAATAGTACGTTGCACCAATTTATCGCTTAATTGTAAATTTGGCTGCTCTCGCGGTTTTTTTATGATCCGCTTTCCCTTGAAATAAAGAGCAATAACCGTTTTTTTTAAATCCATGGCCATAACTCCGCTTGTGTTTCAGTCACAATAAAATAATTAAAAACGTTGCTAGGCAACATTTTAAAGATTGTTCAGTAAAATTATGGATGCATTCATGCTATCGGTTTGAATTTTATAGCAGTTTTACGGATAGAGACAGTTCAATTTGCAAACCTGGTATATGGTATTTTTTATGATTATCACATCGGAATAATATATATTTTTTAAATTTAATAATTACATTTTGACCAAGGGCGGATTCGAACCTGGGCTTTTGTGTGAATTAGATATGATAATGTCAACATCTTTTCAACAGCATTAGACATACACTATCCAAACAGCAGCTTGAAAGCAGCCTGGAACCAAATTTTGATAAAAATGACAGTTTTTTAGCAGCTAATACCAAATGCTCCGAAAAAACTGCAGCACCTTAGCAGCACTGAATAAATGTGCCAATAAGCTGTAGTATTCGAATATGCTCATAAATGCTTTTATAAAAGAAGTCCTTTAGCAGCATCAATCAAATGGTCTTTAGAAACTACATACATTTAATAGCATTCACTAAATGCGCCTAATATGCTCTAGCATTCGAAATTGCTTATACATTTTCTTAAAAAAACTTCTGCTATTGAGTATCATCGCCCATACACTGAACCAAAAAATCAAGGAAATGAGGCTCGAATTAAGCAAATAGACTATCGTTTTGGCGCCTAGCGTATTGTTGCCTAATTTGAGAAAAGGATTATTAAATTCAGTAACTAATGTTTTGAAAATTCAGTAACACGTTTCTTAAATCAAGCAACTTGTTACTGAAATTCAGTATCAAGTTTTTTGAATCATTCCACGATACATTTGATTCAGGTATCGTTGTTTCTTAAATTCAGTAACACGGTATCTAATTCAAGTAACTTGTTACTGAAATTCAGTAACAAGTTTCTTGTATCAATCCACGATAAGATAATACATCAGAAACACGTTTCTTGAATCAATCCACGATACGTTTGATTCAAGTTAAGTTGTTTCTCGAATACAGTAACACGTTTCTTTAATGAAGGACCCTGTGCTACTAAATGGACGCATGTTTCTTTTTTCAAAAATTTGTTAGTTTCTCTGTGTTTTCTGCGCTTTTTATTAAATTTATATTTTCATATTATACTAACGGCCGATTTCTTCACCCGAGTTCGAAGTCTTTCGAACCGAGTTCGGGCTAGCAACCGGTTTGAATTACGAACTCGGTTCAAACATAATTTAGAACTCGGTCATTTCTTCACATCAAAGTGATAACTTCGAACTAGTTCGAAACCGCGTACTAGGTTCGAAGTACATAACACCGAACTGGGTTCGAGAACATCGAACGCAGTTCTAGAACTTTGTTTGGAGG